>JAOWCC010000064.1:19558736-19764087 GCA_030867875.1 Actinernus sp. WN-2022 | reverse complement strand
CAAAAATACAGTGTCATAATTTACTGTCTCAGGATTCAAAGTCTTCTTTGGTCAGGTTAAGTTTGTGTTGAAATTATTTGCCAGCAATATATTCCATAACATTTTCTCTCAAAGTTTGGAGTCTCCTTTCTCTGTTAATTTCAGTTCCTCATGAGATTGTTTGCCTATCATAAATGCCACTCCAATTTTGAGAAATAAGTTATTGTTGCTTTAATCTGAGAAAATCAGAAATGGGGTTTCTTTTCAGAAAACTTTAATTTTAATGGTAACTAATATATACAGGTATAACTACTAACAAACAGAACGAAAGTAATTATTAATAGAATCAATTTCGCATGAAACTTTCTGACACTATATATAAATATCAATATAGCTAACAATTGATAAGCACTTACCATCAACAACATCTACTTGAACAGTCCTTGAAATTCTTCCTTTGGAATTACCGGCAGCGCATTTATATCTACCAGCATGAGAGTGTGCCGCAGAGGAGAAAAACAGATTTCCATTGAATAATGCTTGTATGGTTGGGTCTGCTATACCAACAGGAAATATGCCTTTGGTCCATTTGTACCAAGGGTCTGGGAAACCAGAGGCTTTGCAAGGCATAGTGTACTCTTGACCATTGTATAAGGTAACATCATGTGGCTGAGTAATCCATGTGGGAGCCGTAGCTGATAAGGCAATTATGTTAGGACTACTCATTATAACAGACAGACATGGAAGTGAGCTAGTGTCTGACATAAATAAATTATTATATATTCTCAATTAAGGCCTTGTGTTTAAAATGTTGTCGTAGCGACAAGTCTGGTGATGTTTATGCTGAGGAATGTTATACAGGACACATTTAGGAATTAATTCATCTCACATGGAAACGAATCGTGCTCTATAAATTACATAGATCTGATTTTATGATTTTGGCCTTTATTTATTAACACCTTGATCAATAGATGTACTTCGTTTTTCTGAGACTCCAAACACTTTAGCCAAAATTATAAAGTTAGATAATATATAGTACATAGCCATGTACTATTAAGCAGTGTTAGTTACTGTCAGTACAGTGTGAGACCAAATTTCTTTGTGTCCCGCATAATATTCCTCAGCACAGACATCACCAGACTTGTTGCAATGTACGTCATTTAAACATGTCTTTCATTTTGAGAAAAAGACACTACTGATTTCTGTAGTATTTTGATTTTTGGTCTAATAGATCTGCTTCAATCTGCAAAAGTAGTAAATTTCCATTCATTTGGTTAAAATGTAATTTGAGATTCTCAAAGTCATGATTGATAACAAAATTACATCATTAGACCCTTTTAGAAAATTTAATGTAAGAGATTAAGTCTGATTTATAATTATATTATTTAATGATTATTAATTGCTTCCTGGCAGGATTGTATTTTGAGAACTTACCGGTAACTGGCATTAAAACTAATAAAACATAAGCACTATAATATTTTATAGTCAGTGGTACAACCAAGGAAACAACTTAAGTTCGTTTGGGTCTTGGCCATTCGACTGTACACATATGCATCAAACTAATAGGACAAATGGGCCACATCTGGTAAAAAGGGCCCAGAAGACAGACGTCAACAATACCTTTTGAAATTGTTTTATGTTTTGTATACCTGTGATATTCGATACTGCTAAAGTAGTGTCAATTTCATAAATTGACAAGTGAAATTATTGAAGATGAAATTTATGAGATTTTTACACAAGGGGTTGATCGCAATTTTAGCAGTTGCAAATGATTGCCTATCATCAGATGATTGTTTCAAGGTGGAACTTGTACTATTGCTAAAATAGTATTATGAGGACCGTACACATGTATATGTTGTGGGGCAATTTTAACACTTGGTTCAATTTGTTTTGAACCGGGGCAAATATTTTTGAACTTAAGGACAGATACTTTTGAACTGGGGCAAATATTTTAGGATTTGTTTTCAATGGCTCAGTTGCAATATTAGCCCTAAACACTTGTTGATTGCCTGTGAGCTTATGTTTACTGACAGGTTAGGGTCTTATTTATGTTGGGGTTAAGCTATTGTATTATGATAAAGATCACAGACAAACACACATATTTACCTGTGAACTCTAGTCACCAATTAGCTCTAAAAACCCATTGTTTACCTGTGAGCTTATGTTCACTGACTTGTTAGGGTTGTTGGAGTAAGCTATTGTATTATGATAAATACATCAAACTCACAATACTGTCAAACTCACATGGAGTGGAAAGGGGTGGGTGGAATTGTTTTTCTTTTTAATGCCCCCCCCCCCCCCCCCCCCCTTCATTAAAAACTAAACTCTTTTTTATGAATCGGCAAAAAATTAAAAATCCCTTTTTATAATCTTGATAATTGCCCGCGCCAGTTCAAACATGTTCTCTCCAGTTCAAAAGTATCTGCCCCAGTTCAAAAATATTTACCCCAGTTCAAAACAAATAATTTGAGCCAGTGTTCAGAATTGCCCCACAACATATACAAGGAGTAGGATGATTGGATACAAAAAAAATGTATTTTTGGACCAAAAAGTTAATCTTATTTTAATTTTTACTCTTTAACGCCAGCAGTTGTAAATGAATGTCATATATTGTACATCAAAATCATCCCCTATTTGGTGCCAGGTCATATTTGTAAACAAGCATTTGCATCAAAATCACTTAAATTTCACATCTGATATTTGTTGTCAATTTCTTGAAATTGACATTTAATTTTAGGAATGAAATGTACAATGTAGCACTACATGTCAAGAATACATGAATAATAACATCTTCAAACAGTTATTAATTAAGAAAGCCATTTTTTTTTAATTTAACTTGAATGTCATCCAGGCCCTTTTAGCATGATGCGGCCAAATCTTATTTCAATTTCTCCTACCTGTTACAATTGTCAGATAAGCATGTGCTCTTATAGTTCCCAAATTGTTCGTAGCCACACAGGTGTATTTTCCAGCATGTTTTATTTGTACAGCTTGCATGATATACAGTGACTTAAATAACCCACCAATAAAATATCCATCTTTTCCAGAATCAATCATTACTCCATCTTTTAACCATCTTATGTTTGGAACAGGAAATCCTGACACTTTGCAACTGAATTTAACGACCTGAGTCCCTTTCTTTACAGTCTTGTTTTGGGGAGTGGAGATGAAAGATGGGGAATCATCTGCACAGTGAAGAGTAACAATAATATTAATATTAATATATACACGTAGAGTGTAACAACAACAACAACTGCAACAACATAATAATAATAATAATGGATTAATCAGTGGCATATATCCACAACTAGGTGTCTCTTCATGTTTACACTGATGGGACTATGTTTTAACATCCTTAATTATCCGAGAAGACTTGAAGGTCTAACCATATGCAGCTTTCAACCATCGAGAACAGACTATATAATAATGAACATGTATTTAAAATTCCTTTAGAATTTAAGGATACAACAATAATTCAACAATAATTTGAAGGGCTCTGTGCAAAAAGGGCATAAGTGACTCTTGATCACATTCTAAATTCTCCTTCAATTTCTTTGTTTTCTAAGGGAGAATTTAGAACGTGATCAAGAATCACTTACACCCTTTTTTCACACAACCCTTCATTTATAATTATGTAGATTTTTAAATTATTTGCTTGCATTAGTTGCCAGACTGTTCAAACTATAATTATGAAAGGTGTTGCTCTAGCAAAGTTCCTCAATATTCTACTCTGAAATTTCAGCAGTCAAATTGTCTAATTCGTATGTAATTTTCTAAACAAATTAATATCTAAATGGGCATTTAATTGCAGAATGTACAAAATATAAATTCTTGAACAAATTAATTTATATTATATTAATATTATATACCATACAGAAGCTCACGTACATGTACAGAAGCTGAAGTACATGTATTATATCCATCAAGAAGGCAGGACTTGACATTAACGTTTTTCTCAAGGTGCCAGCTGGTGACTAAACATAAATATTTGGTCCCAAATCAAAATTTTTGGTTGCCACTTTATAAAAATCTGGATACCTGTGGTCAGCTTCGTGCCTACGAGAAACAGAAAAAACAAAATGGCACTTAGCCAAACATGGTGATCAATCACAAGCCAATTGGTACTTCGTTTCAGATGATTTCTTTTATAGGAAACTGGTTTATATGGAGTTACAGTCTAGATACTAAGTCTTTTTTTATTAGAAATACCAATGAATAAGGATTAAAAGGGTAAGTCACCAGCTTGCAACCAGTTTTGAAAGTTTGGTCACCAGGGCAAAAATGTGACCAGTAGGTTGCAACATCGAGCCCTGGAAGGGCAGGGATATTATACACTGAGCAGCTTTTACATATGGCATATGACAATTACAAAAGGAAAATAACTTAATAACTTAATTGTATGCAATATCTCTGGTGATGTAAGATGTTTTTTTCCTGGTAAACACAGTAGAAATTCCTTATCTACCAACATTAAATTGGGCAGTTTTCTGTCCTTGGAGATGCAAAAATAAGTTTCATTTTTATGCATAAATGCCTCTACAGGCGAAGACTATATTATTATATAATAATTATCTATATATATACACATGGGATTCCAGAGTATCAAATAGGCCTGACTGAGACTCAGCCTCATATATCCAAGTTCAATTTATTAATTATAATTATAATTATTTTATTTAAACTTACTTATATTTATTTTATGTAATGATTTATCATATTTACCCAATATTATTATTTATACAGGTAATGTTATCAATGGTAGCCCTTCTCATATAAAAATACCGGTAAATAAAGTAAAAGTAAATATTTTGACACCATTGAAGTTAAAAAGTCTAAAAGCTTGAAAATAATTATGGAAAAATATGTACCGGTATATACAATATAACAATATCATTATGTTCATACAGCAAGCCTGTATCTGGGATTATCCACCCTGTGAACAACTTGACCCTGTACAATAACAATCTGGTATAAGCACATGCTGAAAGCAAAATTGTGCAATTGTGCCTGGCATGGGTCCAAGCTTCAGCTGCTGCTTTCTGCTACACATGACATTTATTCACAAATGTGTGGATGCCAAGCACACTAAAACGTCATTAGTTAATTAATTAATCAGTAATTTGAAACGGTAAATGTCATTAATAATCACACATTTAGCCCCCTTCTCAACCTTGAAAAAAGATCGACTGCCAAAATTCCAGCATTTGTTATTGAAGACCAACTAACGAAGTTCTGTAGCTGTCACGTTTGTTTGCATATTTCTCTCAATACACTAGATTATTAAATCATACATGTACGAAGCTGTATTTCAGCTACTGAGTACTGTACATATAATTTATTTATTATAATACTAATAGATTAATTATTTTAATATACATGATAAAACAGTAGAACAGTTTGGTTAAATTGATAATCAGTGCGAACTCAGAGATTGGTTTATGTTTAGAGCGATCTAAAGAGTCATGTAAGAAAGCGAGGGAAGCTATATGTGTGCGAAGCGAGACTTGTATAAATGCGCTGAAGGAAGTGCAGCAAGGACAAGGTAAAGGTACTAATATTTTCTTTCCTTACCTGCCTGGCATAAAGATATAAACACGGACAGCAGAATAGCAATGCCGTAACACGCGGTTAAACACCGCATGATCAGAAATCAACTGATCACTTCAAAAACTGTATTATACCTGGAAAAGAGGAAGAAACGGGAATTAAGTAACTTCAAATGAAGGAAATTTTCATCGAACTTCGTGTATATTTTTATCGGCTGCGTCAAAATTTTCCGTCTGACAACTTAAAGTGTGTTTACAATTTCTAGGTTACCTAAAGTACCCCAAACTGCAGTAAATGTGAGTGAATAACACTGTTAATATACTACTATCATAAGAGTTTCCTCCAAATAAATTTGTTAATTTAGGGCCAATAACAAAAGACAAAGTGCAAAAAAAGGTCGCTTTTGGAGTTTTGGAGCACCGGAAGTTTGGAAGCCAATAAGAACAACTTGACATTAGTTTAACACCATTCAAAGCTCCTTACCAATATGGAATGCTGATCTTTGTGATGCGACTATACAGACATTAACTTTTAAATTAAGAGTGAAGGTACTTTATCCAATTCGTGCAAGAAGTCCCAAACTCGTACTCGTCTCTTGGCAAGTTTCTGGCAAGATTGACTTTTGGCCCGTGACGTCACACGGGTGGGTCGCACGAAGTAAATCATTGCTTCCGGTCATTCAAACCGGAAGTGAGATGTGGGCTAAAATATTAATTACACTTTTTGGTTTTCTTCTGTATGAATATGTAATTAAGCACAATGAAATACAGCAAATAAAGTATCATAGTTGATATTCACACAATTTTCTCTTGTCTCGTATGAATGAAAACTTTAGTAAAATTTCACTAAAATTGTAAAGAAGTAACACCGTACCTGCAGTATCGATTGACCTTTATTCCTCCGGAATAAATTGTAGAGAAAATAGTAAATTCTTAATATTTGTTATGAACCAAATACCTATTAGCCACGTACTGAGCCTAGAAAATTAATGTTGATACATACACAGAATGATCACTACAAATCGCTTATATCAGGATTTTTTTAGCCACTGGAAGGCTTATCATACTTCAGCGAGTGTTTGTACCTTAGCTGTGTAAAATGTGTCTGAACCATGCAGTGATCATTCAGAGACTATTACAATCTATTCTTATTACGGAATACAGTCCGTCGAGCCGTTGGTCTGGCGACTTTCTACTAGGGGCAGAACTAACGCTCGAAACGTCAGCTGCAACTCGCTTCCCACGGAGGTTAACAACATCGATTTTTAGTTGATAATACCGTGTTTCTCAGTTCCCCGCCAACGACAGACCTACAACTGGGCAACGGGTGAGGCGGGGGAGCATAGAACATATTACGTATGTCCGGTCTCAATTGCAAACATCCGATGTTTCCTGTCGCCGAAGATGCGTGTTCCAATCCCCATCAAGGCAGTGAATGTCGGTGTGTTAAATTTCGGTTAATCCACTTAACATGGATTGTGAATGAGGACAAGGCTTACATTAACATACCTAATAAATTTATTAAGCTTGCAAGTGCCCCTCTATCAATCCCCTTTACCAAATATATAATGAGTCAATTTCGACAGGAATAGTTCCTGATATTTAAAAATGGAAGTGCTATTGAACCAGGAAACTATAGGCCTATAGCTATTATATCTGTCTTCAGTAAAGTTCTTGAGAAAGGCGGGTCCATAATCAGCTTATGTTTTTTCCTAGAAAAGAAAGGTATACTGTATAATTATCAATTTGGATTTTGGAAAGGCTACTACAACTGAGTATGCAATTTTAGAAACAGTAGAGAACCTAAAAACAGCTAAAGATGAAGGTAAAATAAGTTGCGGAATTTTCTTGGATGTTTCCAAAGCATTTGACACAATAAATCATGAGATACTGCTTGCAAAGATGTACAAATATGGAATCCGAGGATTACCCCATGCCAGGTTTACCAGTTATCTAAAGGATCGGAAACAATATGTAAAAATAGGTGATACAGAATCTAGTTTTAGGCCTATAGTATGCTGTATTCCTCAAGGATCTACGTTAGGTCCCCTGCTATTCCTGCTATATATAAATGACCTTCCAAACTCATCTAAGAAACTGCTATTTAGAATATTTGCAGATGATACTAATAGTTTTTATTCTTTAAAAAACTTGAATGAATTAGAAAGCGTTATAAATGATGAACTTGTTAATGTTCTAAAATACTGTGCTGCTAACAAACTTTCAATCAACTTTAAGAAGACAAATTATATGCTAATTACATCCCCTAGAAAAAAGCCTAATTGATCTATAACAACATGTCGGTAATATAGAAGAAAAAACACAGATAAAATATTTGGTGTTTTATTAACAACCATTTACAATGAAATACACGTCAAATAAAACATGTTAATAATAAACTTGCAAAGAATATAGGTATTTTAAAGGGAACCTCGGCTGAAAAACAATGTTTGCTCTCAAGTGTTTGTTATGGATGCCTAAGTCTGTTTCTGTGTTTGTCTCCCGTAAATTGTACACCAGATGTCATTTATGCACCGATTTTCCTGTCGATAAAACTCATTTGAATTTCCTGCGCGCCGCGATCTTGGATATCATGACATCACAGTGTTGCCCTATTGTTGCATAACAAAAGAGCTATTGTTTTCTCCCTTATTATTACGTCTGATTGAAGACAAGAGGGATCACCTGGACCGAAGAGAATTGGTCGCTATCAGATTGCTATGGATCTCCCGATCGAAACTCCGAAGCCACTTTGCTAATTTAAACAACATGTCATAACTTTACGATTTTGGGCCGGCTTCATTCTGCTCACGTTTTCACAAACAGTACACAATTTATTGATACAACTGATGCTAATAGTCACAATACAATAGAGTCAGCAACCATTCAGTGCGCTCCAGTAAAATGTTAATGCCTAATGGTGTTAAAATAGAGAATGGGGGTATAAAAATAGTACTATTTACGGACGACGTTACCTTTTTTCTACACGATTATACTTCACTTGGCAGCCTGTTTGATCTACTAGAGGTTTTTCATGAATTTTCTTCACTTAAGATTAATTATTCAAAATCCGAAGCTGACTGGATCGGCGGATATTCACCTACATATTAGGAAAAGGCATTTCACAATTTTAGACAAAATTCTACTTCAGGAAAAACAACATTAGTCATACAGTTCTAGTTTAGCCCACGCTTAACGCGTCCATATTTGAGTTACTTTTAGTTAACACTTTCTTTTGTTGAATTGGTTTGGAATGGTACGAGTAGTTCGGCACGAGCCCCTACTTTTGATTAATTGACAACATCGAATGTGCTTGCTGACATTAATTACGTTTTACAACAAGCCAATAAGATTTAAGTATTTTAATTACAAGTCCTGTTCGTTAATAGTACTGCAAATGGTTTTATAATACTGATACGATAGTACGCGCGCTCTGATTGGCTAAAAAGCCATATTTTATAAGAGTATAACATGGTTTGCCGTGTTTTATTGTTTTTAACTGGCTATTTCCTTTCATTGCGCTAGTAAATCTATATTATAAAACAGATAAAGAAGCCTTAAATCCATGTTTTATACTATCATAAAACACTCTGGTCATTTTAGAACACTCGAGAAATGTTGAAAGCACGCGCCTTCGGCTTGTGCTTTAACATTTCTCTCATGTTCTCAAATGCCCATCGTGTTTTATGATAGTATAAAACATGGCTAAGCTTCTTTATTTGTTAAATAATCAATCCTAGTTGTATTGAAAGAACCATCTGTTGATTTTTCAGAATACAGATCAGTTACGACTGAACTTTAAGTTAGATTTCTACGGAAAATCTTTAGACTTATGTTTTACGCCCAAAGTATGTCATTTGATCTCTAGTTTCACCTTTGACATTTCTCATTTAAAGTTGACGTTCATTTAAATCCATGATCGAGTGCAAAAACTGCCTGAACGAAAACAAACCCTACCAATACATAGGAACGCAATATCTTAGTGACAGATTTGAAGAACATCGCAGATCAGTTAAACACTATCAACGGAAGGAATCTCGCACAACCAACCGCCCATCACAAAATCCCCCCCCCCCCCCCCCCCAAAAAAAAAAGGTAATAATAATCACAAAATCCTGGATACGCCAGGGGCAGGTGGTAATTAAGAAATTACGAAACCCACAAAAGTGGATGGATTCCAAAATAAAAAGCCAAACTGAAACCAACGGTGATGTTTTAGCAGACAGGCAGTCAGCAGTCTATATTAAAAGATGAAGTAACAAAACCGAAACGTACTTAGTTGGCTCCAATCCTAAATAAATAAAGACATTACTATTATATTATTATTTTACACTAGAGGTTGGTTTAACCTCGTCATGCCAAACGCAATGTGTGATGTAGCTGATAAGCAATCTCCTCTTTGCTCGTTTCCAGAATTAATAGCGCCATATAAGGACTGAGGCGTTGAAACAGCGACATAAAAGGGCATGAAATAACGACGTCTGAAATTGCGAGAGCGACAAAGAGAAATAAGAAAACAAGACGAAATTCCGACAGCGACATGACCACCTTCCGATACTGCGACATGACTGGTCGAGGGGACACATGCACGTTTAGATATAGATTTACACTTTGTTTAAAAAAAATTTGAGCAAGAGTTTATAGTAAACGAAAGTCAATCAAAACCACGGAAAATATCGGAACTGGATGCTCTTTCATCTTTTCTTTAAATGTACATATTAAACTGAATAAATAAATTATTGAAGAAATATATTGTGTAAATTGATTAATGTGTACGGTTATCGAACTCCGGTTTGCAAACAGAAATCCTGGCTGAAGCTTGGCCGATTGATTTAAAAGCCAAAACTGATTACCCACAAACTTGCATTCAACATAGCAAGGTTCAAGCCGTGAACTTACTGTACATACGATTCTAAGGTCAATTCTGCTACGACTGGTGCCTGAGTAAGCTAAGAAACGTCTGAACAATCATTTTAATCCGTTTTTTGTACAAAATTCTTAGGACTGAAATTGGCACCCCATACAGGAGTGCAAATTTCCAAAGGCCATGCAAATATAGTATTCACCGAAGTTTAGGTTAATAATTGTTCACCGGCACTGAGGTGAATAATTGTTTTAGTATATACCACACAGCAGGTGAATAGCCAGCACCAAATAGTAATTTTATTTTCAGTCAAATAGGCAAAAACTCGCGCGAGGTGATCGCTGCTTTGCTCGGAGGTGAATATGAAATCATATTCACTGTTTGAGTAGCCAATCAGAGCACTCGAAAAGTGATATTCACTGGTGTGGTATACACTAAATACCGCTTATTAGATGTTTATCCAGGTATTACGGGCTGATATTTTACGAGTTGCGAATGTATTTTTGGGGCGAGAAAAAATGCGAGGAATGAGTAGAATATCAGCCCGTATTTACCTGGAAAACATCTAATAAGTGGTATTTATTACACGTCTGTGACGTAAATTTACCAAAATGATTTCCCAAAAAATCAGTCCAATCAGTTTACTTGTAGTCTAAAATTTTAATATTCGTATGTGAACAGAACCAAACATTATTTATATGTTGCTTAACATTGTGAGATTATGAATATAGCAAGACTTAAAAAAATATTACAATGTTATCAACTATCGCTAAATTATATTTTACATAATTGCTAATTATTTAATGTTACAATGTTGGATGAACAGGATGCAGTTCTGTTTTATAGAGTAAATTGGTTATTACAATAAAATGAATAAACCTTAATCCTGGAACCCCGACCGGGGATTCAACCTAGCCGATATGTTCTCCTTTTCCCGCCGCTCCAAGTTTGAACTTCGTGTCCGTCAATCAAATCCAACCAATCACAACGCACGCCTGCGAAGCTACTGAAGTGTCAAACAAGTGCTTAGTTTTTTGTGATTGGTGTGAAGTTCGGCAGTATTTTGGATTTCCGGCATTCCTATAGACGCCGTTCCGTTACTATGATCACAGGGGGCCGAGTAGCGACGTTTCTCCCTTCTTTGTCAATGTTTTGGATTACTATAGAACCGTCGGAAATAGTTCGTAGTGGAGCTAGACGCTGTGATCGGGTGTTCGGCCGCTCGCTACGAACAGGCGATTTCAGACGCCCCGATACGATATCGTATGGACCCTTTGCACGTTACGTCATAGCCGCCATGTTGGTGTACAGTTAACAATAGATTCTACGTTAGCTTCTTTTGTTCTGTACACCAACATGGCCGCCATGCCCTTTGTCATTCGAATCTCTGGGGATTGAGTGCAAACCATCTATTAAAACATATAGAAACAGACGAGATATAATTTACAAAGAAGGGTAAATTAAACGTCGCTGTTCTACCCCCTTGTGCCGTAACCGATGATAGCCAACATTCCAATTACGTGCTATTGTTTGACAACAAAAGTCCCATGTCACGCTTTGGCATACTGTTCTACCAGAGAGGAGAGAAAAAAAAGGGCCTCTGGTGTTTTCTGTTGAGAATTTCACTTCCATGCGAACATTACATTCAGAATTTGAGCCTCGTTCCTGATTGGAAGTGTTATCAATGGATAACACCAGATATGATCTTCTATCTCTTATCTCTTTCCCTTTTATTTCTGACACCAGTGTAAGACTGTCCCGAAGAAACTTTCGTGTACAAATATTGACATGACATGGCATAACCAGAGTCGAGAGCCACGCGTAGAAAAAAAAATGAATCGACAAATCTCTATTAAAGCTTGCAAACTGACCGTCTACTACTTTCGCAAATCGCACTATGATTTGACACAGCTATCTGTTAACACTGTGCTATAAATAACATGTAATAATTGTGAAAACTAAATAATCCATTGACACTAAACTGAAACAATTGAGTATAAACTGTTGAATATAAATGGTTACCTGCCTGTACATTCATTCATGCAACGCTATTTTTCGATACATTTCCGACCTGTAGGCATCCTGGAAGCCAAAGGCTCGAAGAAATAAAAGACGAGACAGAGGAACAAGAAAACACGTCAAACCGGTTTTGCTGGACCATTGGTAAGCCAATAAAAAACACCGTTACATCCAGCACTCACGGTTGCGCCTGGTAATGAGTAGATTATCCAATCAACGAGGTTCAAATGAACCTAATGTTCGCATGAAAGTGAGAACGGATAACACAGAGGCACTTCTTCTTCTTCTTCTTCTTCTTCTTCTTCTTCTCTTCTCTCTCGCCCCTTCGCCTTTTATTACTTCGAGTCTCTAGCACTTTTACAATGCCCTCAAAATCTAATAGAAAGCATCGTCTGTACGTAACATACAAAGGGAATTGCTTCGTTTGATAAAACCAAACAGAAATACATCGGGCAGCAAGTTTGACCTCACTTCCTTTGAACGATACCTGGTTGTTCGAAGCAAGGGTAACCGCTACCCCGGGGTTAAATCGCTAACCCGAGGGTAAACTGTACACACTATACAATTACAAATTTAGCGCTATCCTAGGGATAAAGTTACCCTTGCAGTTCGAACAACCTTCTTTCACTGTGACTAAGTGTCAGTGTGGAGTGACCACAATAAACCTGCAAAACAGGTTCTACATAACCGCCAAGTAAAACCATAGCACGAATACAAGATCTGGACGAACGAAAATTTCGCACAAACGTTATTGTGATAGAAATCGATCGGTTTGTTGACTTGCTCTTATCTTTTGGTCATTTTGTCCGACCGGTCCAAATGTTCGTGCTAAATGTTCGACCTTTAAAAATATCTTAAACGACAACCTACAAATAGCCTATTGCATATTTACAAACTTATTTTGTAGGTTTACTGTAATCACTCTATACACGTATGAGCAACAAACGATTATTCGGCTATTCTATTCTACTTTCCCAAGTACGTTTTTCGTATGTTGGGCATGAGAATGGCCACACTAAGATTGAAATTTTAATGCCATTAACTACATTTCTAGATTCTCTAACTCACGGGAGAGAAGATCCGTTTATCTTTTTTATTTTTAAAGGGGCGAGGAAAAGGTAGCGGCTCGTACTTTACCCACAATTCCTCGCGCGCGAAAATACATTAATTTCGTTATAAAATCGCGCAAGAGTTTTTAAATCTGAAACCGGAAGTTTCAGTATAAAAGGGTAAGCCCCTCCTCTTTTCACGCATAGCCAACTCGAAATTTAAAAGTGAAATCACGGATCAGTGACGAACGTAAGGGAGTGAACCAGCCTCTCCCATTAAATAGGCAATTGTGAGGGTTTCAAATCAAACAAGCCACCAAAAAGTGAACATAGGGAAAATAGTTGTTTATGGAAGACTTTAGGTGATATTTTACGACTCTTTGCGAACTCTATAGTCCTTACTATGAACTTTAACATTTGAATTGAATTTCGCGCCATAAGCAATCAGTAGGGAGCATTCAAGCGGAGCATCACGCAGATGTTCACTCGACAAAGGCTGAGTGAAACTGAAGGTGTCAATGGACTGGCCAAGGCCTTTTATACCGAAACTTCCTGTTTAAAAACAAGCCAGTACAAATACTGTTGCCAAAACACCGTCAATTAAGAGAAGAGAGGATTTCAAGGTTCGCAAGGGATTGTGGTTAATGTACAGTCGCCATTTTCCTCGTGTGGTGGATTAACGTTATTCAGAATTTCAACCTAACTATTCTAAATGTCAAGAATTATTTTCTCTTTTATCTGTCTCTCGCAATAATTATAAAAGACGAACACGGTAAGACATTGCGGTACGACACCTGAAGAGATACCAGTTGCAACTCGTTATTTACGACTTGACGCAGCAGATGCGGCAGAGACGAGACCTTGCTTTGACGTGCTGAAATAACACTTTGCTATTAATCTGGTCATTCATATTCCCTCCCCTTCCCTCCCCTTCCCTCCCCTTCCCTCCCCCAAACCAATTCTTCCTTTTTTTCTTAGTTTCTGAAGGAAATAGAGGGAATCGGCTAACTCTGTTGCTACCCAATTCAGATCATGTGATGTAAACAGATGCTACTCTGGGGAATTGTTCCTTTTTCATTCTAATCATAATGCAGCCATGCCTATCTATTTTTTCAAAGAGTCAATTCTCCAGAGTAGTCTGCTTACGTCACATGATCTGAATTGGGTCTGAGTATTTGACGCTTTAACACGAAGATACTCGCAAATGTTTATATATATATTTTATATACGTTACTGTCGCCCTTGTCCCCTAATGAATAGCCTGATTTTCATAGGTCCACCTCGGTTCGAACGAAAATCAGGCTAACCTCTGAAGTCTCTACGAGAAACAAGTTAGAAAATTCAGCCTCTTTGTAACACTTCTAGTTATCAAAATACTACAAGAGGAGAACAAACCTCTTTTTTTTTACGTACGTATAAAGAAAGTGTTGTACGTCGACCGAGTCATAGTGGCATCTGAATGGACTTCCCACGACGTAGCCTCATCTCCAGGTTTCTACTCAGTCATGCAATCACCAAGCGTTTTTCTTTCCAAAATGGCGGCCGTTTGGACTCTCAGCGCGGGGTTAAACCGAAGCAGTGACGTCACAACATTCAGCCGCGCGTAAGTGCAAAGCCTGGGGACGAGGCTACTTACAACGGTCTCTCGGATCGGCACAGGTTTATACCAGGAACCCGCTGCTGACGTAACCAACCTCGTGATCGCCGTCGCCACCTGATGGCACGCGGCCTCGCTGATGGTGCGGTGGCTCGGGCTCAGGCTCCAGAGTCGAGCTTGACAGTCGAATGCCTTCGTTTCTGTTTAGATCGGAGTCCTGAGAACCAGGTCGTACTAGTTGGCCGTGTATGTTTACGTAAGGCTGGGGAGAAAAATGCATGTACATTAATGGCTTGATGCTAGATTGTTTTGATGTTATCGTCACCATAGAAATGTAATGCCCGTCTGTCTGTCTGAAAGAGCGAGCGCAACGAGCGATGGGAAGGAGACAGTCGTACCCTGGGTGCCAGTCGTACCCCACACCGCGGCAAAACGGTATGCTCCGCTGGCCAAAAGAACGAAGGCTCTGCTCTCAAATACAAATTACCGAGGGTTTCAACTTTTTTAGTAAATAATTTTATAACTTAGTAAACTCACAATAAATTACAAATTAAGAAAACTTCGCGGGAAACTGGAGGCGACCGCGCGCCGACAAGAAATAGCAAATACGCATGCGCGTAACGTTTTGCCGCGGTGTGGTCGTACCCTGGGTGCCATTCGTACCCTGGGTGCCAGAAATAAAAGGGGAAGAGGCAAGAGAAAGAAGAAAAAGAAAAGCCTCTGGTGTTATCCGTTGAGAATCTCACTTCCAATCAGGGACGAGGTTCAAATTCTGAATGGAAGCGAGATTCTAAACGGTAACACGAGCTCTTCTTTTTCTTCTCCCCCTCCTCCCTCTCCATGATTCCTCCCGCTCCGCGCTCTTCCCTGGCGTTTCCCTTCGCACCGCACACAGACAGCTTCGCACAAACAGACGGCTTCGCTTCGCACAAACAGACGACTTCGCTTCGCACAAACAGTAGCCTGATTATCAGACGATACGAGGTCGTCCGCTTACTTCCTCCCCCTCCCCGTCTGATGGACTTCATAGACTTTCGTGTTCCTGACGTCATAATGTCAACCAATCAGAGCGAACTTTACACTTTTGGCAAAGTCTGGAATTTAAGGAATGTGCTCGCATATTTTTCTGAATGGCGTTGAAGAAGAACTTGATCATTGTGTCGACCGAAGTTGTAAAGTTTTCAGGATTTCGAAGCTATATCCAGAGCAGAAGAAAGCATTGGAATCGTTCATTTATCGAAACGATGTGTTTGTGAATCTACGTACGGACTTTGGTAAATTACTAATCTTCCTCCGCTTACAGATCTCATGCATTTAATAGATCTCAAACATTCTCCTAGGTTTTTGGCTTTTAGAAGACCAAATCTTTCATGGAATATTATGATTTTTCTGCAGGAGTGAACACACATACTGAGTATGTTATGGAAAAAGTTTCATGGCACTTGGGAGAATATTTTTGTTTTCAGAATTATGAACACACTTCCGTAAGTTCATGTACGGCGGGCATCTAAACTTTGCACAAAAAGTCCGGTTAAAACAATCTCTGATACCAAAAAACCTACACTAGGACAACTTTAGGGTCTTGTGTGACTAATCGGCATACATATCAAGCTTCAAAACGTTTTAAAAATAAAAGTAAAAGCGTAAAAGTTCTAAGTTTACAGTAACAAACTTTACGGCAGTGAATCGAGTCTGATATTTCTTGTATGTATATTTTCTGTCCTGTCCTGCAAATACTGCACGCAAACTTCCGTTTAAAAAGTTCCTGCTCTCCAAAGAACCACAGCAGCTCAAACAGGATACCATTCTGAGAAATCGACAGAAGTTGGAAGCTGTAGAATGTTTTTTCCAGTGCATGAAAGCTGATAGATCCAACTAGTAAAAGCCGCTACTGCACGACTGTTCTACACTTTACGCTTCAATTCTTACGCGTGTTCGTATTGGCTTATTGTAAAAACAAAGGTTGATGACGTCAGGAACATGAAAGTCTATGAAGTCCATCAGACGGGGAGGGGGAGGAAGTGAGCGGACGACCTCGTTACCGTCTGATAATCAGGCTACACAAACAGACGCCTGGGAAAAAGGCAGAAAAAGCTGTCGATTCAGTATAACTTTTGTCCATGACAGATATCATGAAAAATACTGCAAATAAGGTCGAAAAGCTGTTGCATATTCGGCGATATCGCGCGGGTTGTATGCAGCGGTTATTTTCCCGCCATAACGTGTCGCGTGCGTCCGTTACAACTTTCAGCTGTTTTCCCGCCGAAAGCTCGTTATACAGCGCGCGTGCAAGGTATTATTTTTATTCAGTTTCCTCAGCTCAGTTCAAATTTTCTTCCCTTCCATGGATGAGGAAATCGCAAGTTATATTGCCATGAGATAAAATAGCTATGCAATGCAATGCTTTGTCGTGGTATGCCGTTAATGTCGTGGGAGATTTACGGTATACCAAGAGAACGCACTGCACGACTAGAATTTGTTACATTGATTGACATACGCTTAGCTACAAATATCCGGATATTATTTTGGGGGATATTTAGAGAGGTTGAAGATACTTAGAAAATTTATATTTTTAGAAACATAGAACATTTCGGTTGGATGGAAAATGCGGGGTGCGGAGTGTGGAAATTGGCATTCTCGACCCCCGACCCTTTTCTTTTCAGTAAGAAATAATGAATTGGAAATTGGAAAATGAGAAGTGTGGAAAATGAGAGTGGGGAGAAAATGAGGAGAAATAATTCCCCTGGATGAACACGCACACGAACACGGTCAGATCTAGAACACATGAGTAGCGAGGATTTTTGGGATGTTTGTAAAACGAGGATACGGATGACGGATGACGGATATGTTAAAATTAATATATTTTAAAAAATTAAAAAGAATTGTTGAGCAGTACATCTACGAGAACTCTGGTTTCGTTTGTAAATATTTTGATTCTCTTCTACGCGTTTTGTGTGCTTCACTCGGGATGTATACATAAAAAATGTTAACAGCTAGCGTGCCGAATTATGTTATTACGTGTTGATATTTTTGGGGTATATATCTGGTTGCCGCTAATAAAAATATTAGATAAATCAGGGACTGTTCGGAAAAATCACACACACTGTTTTATTCGCATGTTTTTAACATTTGGAAGACAAATTAAACCAATGTTTTCTAATGAATTATCGGAATTTCTTAAAAGTCTTAGGTGACCGGGCATTAGTATTTTAAATTAGGCTCCTGATACTACCGAGTATCAATGAGTGGACGAAATAAAGGAAAACATTTCTTTCTCAAAGCCCATATATCCGAGAAAATGGTTGGTATAGTAATCAAAAGGTAGAACTTATGATCTATTAAACTGTATAAGATCAATACATAGGGTGTGAAGATACAATGCATGTGTGACTACTTCCTGTAAACTAGTGGACGTCGACATATAACTAGTGGACGTCGACATATAACTAGTGGACGTCGACATATAACTCAGTGTTACAATAGAGGTCTATTGCATTGAAAGTAAAACGCAACGTGAATAAATAATAAGTTAACAAAAGTGGCCAGTACAGCACGCTTTTTTTCCAAGGCCGAAATCATTAGGACCTTACCATACTAACTTCTATGACGCCGGCCGCTATTTTGACAAGTTTTTGTCTTGATAATCTGCACGTGATGTTTCGAATTCCTCCCCGATAAGTCATTATATTTATAGAAAATATATAAGCAAATACCGTGAACAAAAATCCTACAAAAATACGTTGGATCCGAAATGAGGACCTATGCAGCCAAATATGAACAATTAAGAATGAAAAGTCCGAAGACTACAGCAAAGCTGATATATATACGACGCGAAGCCCGCGTACTTTTTGCTATGCCATAATGCATACTGACGAGTTCTAATAAGAACGAAACAGCTGTCTATGGCTGCAATCTAGTCCGAGCGCTTTTCGTGTCAGGCCTAGCTAACCGTAGTGCTTTGTGTTAGAATTTTACGTTGTATATCAGCTTTGCTGTAGTCTTCGGACTTTTCATTCTTAATTATATTGATAATGATTTCGATGACAGAGAGATTCGAAAATATTGTAAACGTCACCTGGGACCATCTTTAATTATACGGCCGGTTGCTAGTTTGTTATATTACCGTACAGCGTATCAGTAAATGTTTTTTATATACGAGGCCTATATGTCGGTTGGGATTCTACCAGCGGCAAAATTCAGAAAAGGTCCCCGTTGCCGGTTCCCTCTGGAATCGAAGGAAAATTTGACTTGTATTATGCGGCATATATCGCTCGTTGTGTGTTACTCCCTCAAGAGTATACCTACAAGACAGAACCTGTGTCACCTTGTGTACAAACGGTATAATCATTTACTTTTCCGAACCAATTGCTTTTAACATTAATCATTTTATTTAAAAATATTTTTTATTAGCGGCAACCAGATATATACCCCAAAAATATCAACACGTAATAACATAATTCGGCACGCTAGCTATTAACATTTTTTATGTATACATCCCGAGTGAAGCACACAAAACGCGTAGAAGAGAATCAAAATATTTACAAACGAAACCAGAGTTCTCGTAGATGTACTGCTCAACAATTCTTTTTTAATTTTTTAAAATATATTAATTTTAACATATCCGCCATCCGTCATCGCCATCCGTATCCTCGTTTTACAAACACCCCAAAAATCCTCGCTACTCATGTGTTCCACAAAGTACCTAGATTTGACCGTGTTCGTGTGCGTGTTCATCCAGGGGAATTATTTCTCCTCATTTTCTCCCCACTCTCATTTTCCACACTTCTCATTTTTTTATTTCCCATTCATTATTTCTTACTGAAAAGAAAAGGGTCTGGGGTCGACACTCCGCATTTTCCACACTCCGCATTTTCCACACTCCGCATTTTCCACACTCCGCATTTTCCACACTCCGCATTTTCCACACTCC
This sequence comes from Actinernus sp. WN-2022, assembly GCA_030867875.1. Classification (NCBI taxonomy): domain Eukaryota; kingdom Metazoa; phylum Cnidaria; class Anthozoa; order Actiniaria; family Actinernidae; genus Actinernus; species Actinernus sp. WN-2022. Next base: position 19,744,103 of record JAOWCC010000064.1, on the reverse strand, counting down.
GCATTTTCCACACTCCGCATTTTCCACACTCCGCATTTTCCATCCAACCGAACATTTCGGTGTGCCTCAGACAACGTACATACATGGGAATGACAATATGGCGAAATTACATGTATGCACTAAACTTCAGGGAACTTATTTCATAACGTCCCGAATCCAAGATTGGGTCACGTGACCAGCCTGTTCCAAGGGTTCTTCCGGTACGACGCCATTTTGAATTAGGCGCGTGAAAGACTTGGTTACGAGGTTGATATTGCAAAATTATTCCTTTTTTGACAGTTATTAGGGTGAAACATTCGAGGTATTTAGAACTTCTGATATTTAGACGTTTTGGAGAACGTTCCGGAAATATATGTGGACAATTGTTCGAGATATTTGTAGCCAACCCTAGATTGACACGGGGTCAAACAGCAGTCATCAAAACCCATTAAATGTGATCCCGCCACGTGTTCACATCGTGACAGAAGATGGTGCGACGCGCGCCACCGGCTAGCTAAACGCGGGAAAATAACTCGAGGATCGGTGAGTTTGTTTCCCCTCCATCCTAGCCGGCTGTTCCCGTCGACTCCCGTCTAGGAGAACATCGAGGATCTAGGAAAAACGAAACTCCTGCACTATTTCTATCCGGAGCTGGTCATGCCTACCTGTCGACTTCTCGTCGGTTGTCTGGGTTCGGTCCAGGATCTTGCGGGTGGAGGTTCATACTCATCATCGTCTGAGTACACTACGTCCCGCAAAAACGACGGCGGTTCAGGCAGCTGTGGTGATTCGCCGACTGAAATATGTGGGAAAAGGTAACATAGAATACCAAGGTTCAAACCCAACTCAAGTATACAGTTCACATTTACGCGGCTTTGACTTCTGCAGCCGGAGTCTGGCTTCCATCAATTAAACCTTTGGTTTAATTAAGTCACATCACAGTTCACGCAAAAGAGAAAAAACGCCATTAGGAACTGGGCCTTACACCTGTGCATTCTAATACCATACGAGACAAAACAGCGGCATCTCCGTAGCCTAATCGTAACCGTAATTTGATTGGTTCAGAAGAACAAAAACAATTCAGGAAACCATTTCAATGTCACGGCATGTCGTACAGTAACCGTGCCGTAAGTCATTTCCGTAACTTGTCCACTCATACGAAATACGCTCTAGAGTTTCTTACAATCGTACGTACCTAGCTCCTTACTGTTCTTTAATCCCCGGCTGTTAGAGAAGTCGGCCATGCGTGGTGGCAGATCGGGCAGACGATCATTCCCATGATGCCTTGTACTGTCATCTAGTTCCAGGACCCCAGAGGACACCGGGTGTCGTCTGTTGACTCGCGGTTCGAAGTCATCCTCTAAACCTGGAATAGAAGTACGATCTTCTGCTGTATACTGTGGGGGAGGCCCTGGGGGAATGACATGAACCCAAATGTTTTATCATTAAAATAGATTCTACTCAAGGAAATAGTTGAATAGTAAAAATATTTCTAATTTCACTGTTACATCTTTGAATTATAAAGTCTAAAGGTATATAAAGGATGCTAAATGTTTTATGTCAAACAGGGAATACAAAAAAACAAATTTACCAAATATTTTGTCTAAATTAGAAGCTTCATTCACAAGAAGAAGGAAATTACAGTAAATTCCCTGTTTGACGTCACTCATTAGCATAATTATTCGAAATATAAACCTTTATAACTCACAGACGCAACAACCAATCAAGAAACACTATTTACTTGATGTAGACTCCATGTAATTGATAAAATATTTGGGCTCATATGCACACAACCCGTCTCTAACACAATTAACACGTGTAGTAATTTGTTTAATTAAAGGCGAGGTACATCCGTGACTCTTTCTTTCTCTGGCTACGAGAGACTTTTAGATCCGCGAGGAATACTTTAATAATATATATGAACAAATAAATACTCTTGGAAGCTTGTCCTCTTGTCTCTAGCATTTATTGGCACAATAGTCCTATTTGTAGTTCTCGGACCGCCATTTTGAAAGGCAACCAATCCTTTGGTGATATTGAGGCTGGAGTTGAGGCAACTTAGTTAGAGCCTTAGTATCTAGTTAACATGATAATCAAAAGCTATACATAGAAAGAGTGTGTATCAGTGTAGGGCCATCTCCCTCTCTTTTTCTCTTTTTCCGAACGGTGGATGGATTGTCACTAATCTTTACTAGCAACATGGTCTGATTCACTAGCAACATGGCCTGATTCACTAGCAACATGGTCTGATTCACTAGGAACATGGTCTGATTCACTAGCAACATGGCCTGATTCACTAGCAACATGGCCTGATTCACTAGCAACATGGTCTGATTCACTAGGAACATGGTCTGATTCACTAGCAACATGGCCTGATTCACTAGCAACATGGCCTGATTCACTAGCAACATGGCCTGATTCACTAGCAACATGGTTTGATTCACTAGCAACATGGTTTGATTCACTAGCAACATGGACTGATTCACTAGCAACATGGCCTGATTCACTAGCAACATGGTCTGATTCACTAGCAACATGGACTGATTCACTAGCAACATGGTCTGATTCACTAGCAACATGGTCTGATTCACTAGCAACATGGTCTGATTCACTAGCAACATGGACTGATTCACTAGCAACATGGTCTGATTCACTAGCAACAACAAAAAGAAGTAGAAGTGGAAATAGTTTTAACTGCTATGACTGAATATGATTCCATCAGAAAATATTGACAGTTAATGCATGTTCCCTCAGGGTCCGGTTGTCCAAAGCACGGGAAAGCGCTACCACGGGATACATTCGCTGAGGTTAAATTTACAGTTTTAGCGTTATTTCAGACTGAGATAAAGTTACTCTTTCTTAGAACTACCGAGCCAGTAAGTGCTAGTGGCCCAAGTTAGACCACACAAATCTGGACAACTCTTTATCATAATGATTATCATAATTAAAGACATTTTTCAGTGTTAGATTGAAGGCATTTACATCTAAATATTTTACCATACGAATAATGGGTTTATCGTTATTAGTGAAGGGTCAACTCAGATTATATTTCATATTCTGACCAGCTAGAGTTCAAACGATTCACGTTTATATTTAGGCAGAAAAACGTGCTAATTATTCCACCAAAGGCTATTAGTCAGTATTGCTACATCTTGTGATTTTTATTATTACGAAAGTTATGATTACTGTTTAGAAATCTAAAGTGGTGCTACGTGATTTTAATGCATGTTACACGAGACAACTTTTAGCGCAACATCTAGCACATAGGAACAGACACCCTCGTAAAAAAATGACGGACGAGTGGAGTCTTTGTTTGCTGAGGCAGCCTCGTTTTCGTGGGCATAGCAAACAGGCGGAAAGTCAACGGCGAGTGTTACACGAAGCAGATTTTTGAAGATAATTAAAAAAAACTTGCAACAATGTTGCCGCAACGAAGATTGGGTAAAAGTCGTCCAGCGCGCCAAGTTACACTATGGTGACTTTTCGTGCTACAATGTTGCGCTAAAAATCCTCTTTACAAATTGTCACGTGCTACATCACCTTAATGTTATTTATCCTTGAAATCTGGTTTATACTGTTTATGTTTTGCATCCTCGAAAACCTATGGCGTTAATCACCGAGGTTCTATTGACAAAAGTATTCCCAAGACGGTGTCAAACGGATGTTGCTGATTGGCCTAACTTATCAAAGAAAACAACCAACCGGAGGCTATCAAAGCCATTCTTATGCAGTTTTGGACTGTATCGGCATTGAACAGAAACAACAGTCACAATTATTTTCCCTCTTTCATGGTGTTTGAAGCAAGGATACATTTACGCCATGGTTAAATTGCTAACCCGGGGTTAAACTGTAGGGATAAAGTGGGTTAAACTGTAGGGGATAAAGTGGGTTAAACTTAGGGATAAAGTGGGTTAAACTGTGGGGATAAAGTGGGTTAAACTGTAGGGATAAAGTGGGTTAAACTATAGGGATAAAGTGGGTTAAACTGTAGGGATAAAGTGGGTTAAACTGTGGGGATAAAGTGAGTTAAACTGTAGGGATAAGTATACCCTTGCTTCGAACAATTAGGTCAATCTTTAACTGATCCCATGTGGCTTAAGTCCGAGGTACAACATTTGTTCAAGCCGGTCTTGAAACCGTTGTTGAAAGGTGTTGAAAGATATTGAAAGCACATTGTAGAGAGTTTGACTTTGTGTAAAGGCCATAGCAAAAGGTTTCAAGATCGGTTTCAACACGTTGTATCGATGTTGCACTGTTTGACCAGGGCTAAGCACAGAAAGCCCTAGGTTTTCGAGGATGGTGTTATCGGAGTAATGTACTAACATTCATTGTAGTACTCGGGGTATCCCCATGAAGTCGGAGAAGCGCGAAAATCATCCATGGCGTACTCACCATAACCTGTAAACATCAAGCGCTTTACGATTTAGTTACACTGTAACGGGGCCATGTTACTGGAATGTGTTGATTCTCAAGACAAATACAATTGTTTGTTTGTGTTATAGGAGTTTCTCACTGAAATGCCCAAAAAAATTTAAGAGCCAAACTTGACATGTTTTTTATACTGATTTTTAGCAGCTTTCCACTGATAATAACGTATCCATGTTCATCCTTATCAAATTCATTAATAATTCATGAAGGAAAAACAAAAGGACATTAATGTGCGATCACTGATCTGTAAATCTGATACAGATTCGTCCTGATTTATATAAACTTTTGCTTCGACTTTCTTGGCCGAAATAGGTCATATCGCCAAAATAAGTGACAAACATGAGTCAATACATCTAGACGTTTGATAAGTCATATACAGAATTCCGATAAAGCACGCGGGTCACTCATTCTGTATCTGAAAATACCACCCAAAGTTTCTTGTTTGTTGTTTAACAGTCGTTTAACGAAATCGTACCGTTATTTTTAGATGTCAGATGGTTTAAATATAAGATGCTAAATACATTGCATGACCCCTTGAGTCCCTGTTCACACGGAAAGGATTTAGTGGTCGATCCGATCGGAAATCTCACATCAATCCTAAAATCCAGGCAGCCCCTGCTTACAGCTTACATGAAGCGGATTGAGCGGTCGATCCGATCGAAAACTCAATCTGGTGACGTGTGCACATGGAGCTGCTCAAACATTTTCAAGTTGATCTGACCGCAAACTCAAGTCAAGTGGCTCAACTTTAGGATTGACTTGATATTTTAAGTCGATCAGATTGACAACATTTCAATCCGCTTCATGTAAATACCGACTTGTGTCGTCGATCGTATCCACCAGTCAATCCGCTTCATGTACACAGGGGCTTAATTTTGCGGCCACATTGAGTCGAAATGTTCGAGCCGACTCATGTACAAACGTAAAGCTGCTCGACTTTTGATTCGATCTGACAGTCAATCCTCTCCATGCACACAGGGGATACTACAAGTTCAACATGCATGCAAGGCTGTTAGTTCGTTAGTACGTTATGCTGTTTACGGTTTACGGTTTAATTTGCTGGAGCCAGGTTTAAGCAGTTTATGTTTGTTGCTTCAGCTTATCGTGTTAATTTCTGCAGTTAATATATGCATTATGAATGAGAAATTAATGTTTATAATTCCTTCTTACAGGGACGACCTGCGGCCTGCATAGGCCAGTTTTGTGGTGTTTTGTCTAGCGTATGCTGCGAGTTTCATTCTCAGTCTTGCGACAGGAATGGAGGGCCATGTTGTTTTCAATGAATGTTTACGAAATTTGAATAGCTTTTAAAATCAGAGCTTTCACATTTACGTTTCATGAACAGCCATGCATTAAAATGTAATGCGATTAAAATTGCTTTATCCTTCAACCCAATGGAGTTAGTGAGTTGATTTAAAGGGGCACTCTCGATCGAATTTACAACAAAACTATAACAATATCACCCTGAGATAGAAGAGAAATGCCATGTGAATGTCCTGATATGCTTTTCAGACTTTTTCGATAGAGGATGGCAAAGATTAAAGTGGATTACAAAAGCTTATTCTAGAAACTTGATTTCTGTTACAGAGAACCAGGGAGGCTGAATGAACCGATTTTAAGTTGCTCTAAATTCTCTTAGAAGCAGTATTTTTCATCCATTTCAAATTTTCTCCAGTTCGCCTGGAAAGCATACTCTGCGAATCCGAGTAGTTATTTTTGTCTTCCGTCATTTGGGGATTGACAATGTCCCTTTAACAACACAGAATACATTTACCAGTTCATTTAACATCATGCAAGTATCATGCATCATATCCCATACCCCTTTCAGGATTAGTCCTCTCAGGCGGACCTGGTGGTCGATTCCGTGGTGTACTCTTCTTCTGTGGTCGGGCGTACGGCACAGTAGGATCAATCGGACCATTCCTGGCAGCCCCATCCCTCGGTGCTAGGGGAGCAGGGCGACGAGGACCATTAAGGATATCCACCGAAGAATATCCCGGATCTTCGTCGGGCTCAGGCCGAACTTTGAATGTCGGTCTATACTTTCTCTCAGCATCGCTAGAGTCAGTAGGGTCATCAGGCGATTGGGGTATCTGTGATTGGGGCATTCCATAAATATTGCGTCTGCGATCTGTCAGATCACCAGTGGACCTATTCTTGCTTTTGGCTTTTCGACCCGACTGGCGTACGGCCTCCTCAAAGGATGGTGGTTCATGGTAGGGTGGTAGGGGGTCGAAGTCAGGTTGAGGTCCACGTGCAGGGTAGTCAGTAGAGTCCAGCTGACCCACGCTCTGACTCATACCACGTACACCAGCACGGGATCCTGGATTAAGAAGCATTTCTTCCTGCCGGATAGAGTCTAGGCAAAATAATGCACCACACAGTAAACTGGCTGGCCCGGTGAATGGAATGCGCCAAATGCAGTTGAGCAGCGTTTTAGCCCAACTGCCGTAAAGTTCCAAAAGTAACGAGGGTCGTAACCTTCGGTTTTGGCAGCCTTCAGTTGTATGGTCGCTACTTTCAGGGGTTTTGTTACTTTTAGGGAGCTAAAACACACATATAGGCCGAGCTATCACAACAAAACTAGTACAGTATTTTATTTAGCAGAAACTCTACCGATCAATGTTTGTCTGTCCATGCGGTTTCCTTTGTACTATCCATATAAACGATCACACACAGTAAACTTGAAAGTAAAGAAAAATCAACCATACTTAACTTCAGAAAATCATGACAGACTGGTAAATTTGAGGCCGACGAGGGAGCTGGTATTTAAAGTCCCGTTATTCAAGCGGCATGGTTCACAGAACTTGGTATATTCGTCAAATTTTGGGTCGTTACTTTCAGTGTTTCGCTACATTCAGAACTTTACGGTAAGTGCCAATGAGAGTTCAAAGTAATTAATTTGTTTAGAAGTTGGAGGAAGTGACTTGACAAAGGCGTTTATAAGGTACATGGCAACATTTTTCCTAGGATCAAAATCTCCAAATTCAAACTACATGTGCAGAGTTTTGAGTGGATATTTTAGATAATAACAATTGGTGGGTTGCAACCCAATCCCCAGAGATTCAAATAACAAAGACGTGGCAGCCATGTTGGATGAACTAACAAGAGAAGCTAACGAGGAATCTTTTGTTATTGTCATCCAACATGGCGGCCATGACGTCACATGCAACCCAGCATTTAGGCCTCTGGCAGGAAACAGTCACGTGCCGAAATATCGCTTCAATAACAAATGAATTAAGCTCGTGCTCCCCTGGGAACTAAGGGCAAACAAACTTCAAAACGATGTTTTAGAAAGATCGACAATCGATTGGAGGAGGAAAATACTTTTACAAACCCGTTTTGCTTATAACACTACCGATCTCGTACAAGGCCTTTAAATAAATGAAGTCAAATATTTTTTGCTCTCCAGGGCAACCAGGTGATTACATTCTGCAAAGGGCCCATTCACGAGATTTTGTAACAATCGAGACACGCTATTATGTGAATTAGCGACAATAATTAAGTTTAATAGGATCATGCATTATTTAAATTACGTTAGTGCCTCCAGCATTAACTCGAGAAGAGTTATCCTAGTGATGACAGAGAATTAAAATAACATCTTAGAATGATTAACATTGTTATATATATATTAAGCATTAGAGGTAACAGGAAGAATTTAGAAGAGAATTAAACAGAATACTACACAGTATGTTCCAATAGTTTTTTGCAAAATGTGCCAAGATAATTAGTATGTTAACAACATAATTTGTGTTAGTAGAATCATAAGATCAGACTGGTTAACGAAGCAGAAGTTTTCAGCATTACAGGCATTTAGAAGTAAACTTCAATATTAAAAACATACTATTAAAACATTTTTTAAACTACGGTGATACTGAAATGTATTTTTGAAATCACAATGTATCATTCTACATTTAGTATACGACTTGGCAAATAATGTGAGCGTACTACGATTAAACGGTTCGCGAACCACTTTTCACTGGCTCGGCACATAAAGGTTTTGTAAGCATGCGAGGGGAGGAATACCTTTGAGGTAACTACATAGCTATTTGAAACCACACATAGATCTTGAAAAGCTGCAGTAATTAGATTTTGGGCCCACTAAGACGTGAAACTACTACATTAGCTGAATTACATGCTAAAGAAAGCAGGGCAAAAACAAAGGGGGGAAAACACCACTCTACACAACGACACATACTATATCATGCATAGCTAACAGTGTATGAAATAAAATCAATGAGAATTAAGCTCCTCCCTAAGCACCCATTATTGTTACAGCAATACAAAACAGAATCCACAAGTACCTTGATTCCTACAGATTCATCTCCATCTCCCTTCCCTGCTTACAGTGTATGTATGAGAATGAATCTCCCCCAAAAGCACCCATTATTATTACAGCAATACAAAACAGAATCCACAAGTACCTTTATTCCTCATACCTTGTGAGGCATACCCAAAGTTGACACTTGGATCTGGTTTCTTTTTCTTTTTGCCATCCATCACTGTCAAGCTCGCCAGGTGCGCCTCAATAAATGGGTCATCCTCTATTGACTCTGTTGCATAGCTTCGGCGCCCATCATTACTGAGGCGTGTAATGTCTGGGCCACCTGCGGCATAACTTGGATATGGACTGGGGCCACTGTAAGGAAGAAACCAATAAAATCAAAATTAAATATGTTATAGCAGGCTGAGTATTACAGCTTACAGGGGCCTGCTTTTACTCCTCATACACTCCACACTACATTAACCGTTTTGGACACACTACACTCTACTTACGGTTGATCCAATAAAATTGTCTTCACCAAAGTTAACGAGGAAATGCTGATTTTCACAGTTTCCAAAGGTTTCTTGGTAAAGGTAAAATGTAAAGCGACCTTATTTAACGTCGGTAACTCGTAACAGTCTTGAAAGACTGATAAACTTGAGGCCGACGGGAGACCTACGATTTAACGTCCTTATCCGAGAAGACGTGAAGGTCTGACCATTTGCAGTTCGTGAACGAGATTGTTTCACAAAGGCAGCACCTTCTACTCAGTTCCTGAGCGTTGGTCCGGCCCACACCGCGGCAAAACGGTATGCTCCGCTGGCCAAAAGAACGAAGGCTCTGCTATCAAATACAAATTACCGAGGGTTTCAACTTTTTTAGTAAATAATTTTTATAACTTAGTAAACTCACAGTGAATTACGAATTAAGAAAACTTCAACCTGTTAAAGTCTTAGGCTTAGCTTTTAAGTAGTTTTCTTAGTTTTTGACAAAACAGTTCACAAATGGATGCTTTTAAGCAGAAATTTTAAAATCATGGGTATGTGCCTGTTGTTTCATTTCAGTTTTCGCGGGAAACTGGGGGCGGCCGCGCGCCGACAAGAAATAGCAAATACGCATGCGCGTAACGTTTTGCCGCGGTGTGGGTCCAGCCAGGGTTTGAACCCGCAACTTCCCGCACAACAGACCGGCGCTTAACCACTGAGCTAAACAGGAGGCCGTTTTGCCCCCCCCCCCCCCCTTGTTTCAACTTAAATTTAATGGTTAGTTATTAATTACAAATGTATATACTAAAGGGAGGGGTGGATAGTTTCCCAGAAATATCCATGGTGACGCATAGCAATTAACAACTTTTAACGAGGGTATTTATCTAGCCTAGCAGGCCACACTAAATGTAGCTATTGTGTGTGCTTGGGGATGGCCTGTGTTGCTGGCACAGGTAAGGGACAGGGAAGTGGAGTGAAACAAATTGCCTCCCCCCATTTTTATGCACAAATAACGCATAATGCAGAGGTACCAAAATCACAGCCGTATTTTCTAAATAGTAAACTGACCTGGCTGTTTGCGACATCTCAACTGAATCTGCTAAAAAAAAGCACACAAGGTTGATTAGAAAAGCTAAGTTATACTGGAGTTGAGTAATACAGATAGTAGCTGGCTCTACCACAGGATCACCCTTAAGGTCTCGATAAAGGTTGGACGTGTCATTTCGGAAAAACGCTCTTGCAACGTCGTAATTAAAGCGACATAGTCGTACTATATACCGTTTTATAATATAGATACGATAGTACGCGCGCTCTGATTGGCTAAGAAGCCATGTTTTATCAGAGTATATAACATGGTTAGCCGTGTTATATAGTTTTCAACTGGCGGTTTCCTTTCATCGCGCACGTAAATCTATATTATAAAACAGATAAAGAAGCCTTAAATCCATGTTTTATACTATCATAAAACACTCTGGTCATTTGAGAACACTCTAGAAATGTTGAAAGCACGCGCCTTCGGCTTGTGCTTTAACATTTCTCTCATGTTCTCAAATGCCCATCGTGTTTTATGATAGTATAAAACATGGCTAAGGCTTCTTTATTTGTTAATTAAAGGTCTTGAATTGAAGAAAGTATATATTTAATCCATTTCGAGCAAAAGTTAAAAGCGTAAATGTTGTATATATTTCTACGCGAAATGACTCCGTCCGCCAGAAGGAGTTCAGCCCTTCAGCCTTTGAAATATTTTTTTTCTTAATTAGCCCTTTCGAATCCCAACTAAATTGACTCAAATACTGTGTCGGGCATTTTTGATATATTGCGTATTACAGATTTTATCCCTTTTTAAAGTTGAAAAAGTAGTTTTTCATCCCATTTTGATACAAACTAGGTCATAAAACCTGAAAGAAAAAATCTTTCAAAATTCCCCGACACAGTATTTGAGAAACAGCTGTTTTCTACGACTCGTGAAAAATTTAGGAAACTTGGACAAAACGCTAAAAGGCTGGACTGTTTTTGGCCGAAAAAAAGAGCCGAGAAACAGCCTGATAAAGGTTTTCGATTCATTTCACGGTTGACTAAGAAGTGCCGCCTCCAAGGGTAATCTCATTAACATTAGCCAATCAGAGCGATTCATATTGTGTTCAGTCTCGGCCGATTACAAAGTTCAGTCAGACGAGCCGCAGAACAGAGAAAGCTATATAGTTCACCGATGCTCGATACTTCTACAGAAACTAGTTAGCTATAGTGTCGATTCCAGCTTAATTTCAAGAAGAAACACTCTTTTAGGAGTACAGAAAAATGGCACCACAGTAAGCAAACAATTAATATCATGCAGAGAAAACCACTGAAGCGCAGCTCGATCCACACCATGTACACAAACCTTAGCTTCCTGCATTGAATTCTCTTTATTTTTTTTAGCCGATTGAAGATAACAAAACTTTATTGCTTCATTCTTTGTGGACTTTCAGTCTTCGATGATTCTAATTTCTTGGAACTTGAGTATAATCCCTCCAGCCATTCTTTGTCCTAATTTGAACTTTACACCCGCTTCCAAATTTACGCACAAACTAAATTATTATAAACTAAATTGTGTTGTGTTTTTTTCTCTCCTTTTTTGAATACGGCACCAAGAAATATCTACTTTTACACTTTTGGGCATTGCATTATAAACGTAGGAAATCTTTACGAACGAAAAGTAGCACAGAAAATCACAGGATAGCGAGAATGAAATAACATGCCCGGTGAATGACAGCAGCTGTCAATCATTTTTCGCGCCTTTTTTAGCTGGAAATCAGAAAGTCGCATTTTCAAGGCTTTAAATAATTTCTTTGAGTTTGAGTTTTTTTGTGATGCTAGATTAGGGCTTTTAGATTTAGAATTTGCGAAAAAACGCATTTTCGAAACTTTTCCATTTTGAACCTTTATCGAGACCTTAACTGACCAGCAGAATCACACTTTGGGGAGCAAAGAGAAACCCAAGAAATAGATGGCAGATTAAAGGAAAATTTGTATGAAAGGTGGCTTAAAAAACTTTACAATAAAGTAAAAGATTAAGAAAACTGAGAAGAAAAAAAAAAGCTGGACCAGGAATCAAACGCTGAGCTTAGGTGTCTCCTTTGAATCAGAGGACGTGCTCTCTTAATTTGCTCGACATAGAGCCAATCGATAGTCACGTAATTCGAAAATAAGCTGTATGTGGAGATGTTAATGTTCGTGGGGAGCCTTCGGTCCATGTGGGAGCACTGATATCGCTCGACACGTACACAAACTCGACTTCAATATTACATTTACACATTATGTAGTACATTTAAAGTGCCCCTCAACCCCAATTTCCTTATTTTGTTTTTGAAAAGAGATCGTTTTGAGTGATTCTGCGAAAAAAGTTTAGAATTTCCGTTAATCCTTGATTTTTTATGAGCGATTGTAAACGCGATTCTGATGAGAAAGCGTCGCCATTAGAATTGTGACGTAAGTGAAGGTTTTTTCTTTCTGAGCATGGATGCGTACGCACGTTTTGCTTTCATGAAGTCAATCCACTTCTTGCGCCTTTTTCTGGCTAACGAACTCTCATCTCCCCAGAATGGAATTTTGTAAAGACTGATATCTTGCTTGGGGTCTGAACAGTTGCTGCAGCCCCCTACAATACACCTATTTAGCATTTAAACATCTTTTTTTTCCGATTTCGCTAACCAGTACTCTCAACTACTCCGACCGCTTCTCTTAGTAAATTTTGACGACTGAAACAGACGCTTTCCTTTACTTACACGTCACAAGACTCATTATAATAATTAGGACGTGCGCCACTACACACAGGATTTTTTCGTCTTTAAACGCTCATAAAAAAAATCAAGGATTATTGCAAAATCTTTTTTTTCCAGAAATGTTCAAAATTACCTCTACTTTTCGAAAATAAAATAAATTTTGGAGTTGAGGGTCACTTTAACATTATTATAATTATGGTAATCATGTACTTTCTGACCTCCCAGGCTAATGGTCGACTAATGTTATTAACACGTAGAGTGCGAGCTAGAGGCGGCATATGCTATTGACAGTAGTTGGCAAGGGTTGCAGCCCCGAATCAACTATCCAAGTCAATGGAACCAAGAGCAAGAAGTCTAATACCGGTAATTGTTTTATCATAACCAAGCCACCGTTCAACTTAGCGATCAAGAAAACTGTGAAAAAACTTGCTAAAAAGCATTTTTAAAGTTATGTTGACTGCAGCATGCACAGGTTGACTATTGAAGCAATAGACCACACACCACACATTTCAATGCATTTAGTGGCGAAATAGAGCACGCGGGATGTTGGGAGAACACAAGAAAAGCATTTCAAGTGTTCTCCCAACATCCCAAATGCTAAATCAGTTTCGCCAGTAAACACATTGATATAACTAGGACAAAATGCAAGCAGGCATGCCGATTTCTCTGTGTTTACCGGCACAATAGACCATAATTATATTTTTGAGTCTATACACCAATCAGAGTGCTTGTACTATGGCGAGTGAGCCAATCGATGGCGGCTAGGTTATGCTAATTGAATATGTGTTGGATGGTCACAAAGTACAATTTTACCCACTATACCTCCGTAAGGCTTTTTGCGTTTCTTGAAGCAACATAGGCACAAGATGACAATGAGAATGAGAAGAACGCCTCCACTGGCAGCGATGATAGCAATCAACTCATCAGTACTCAGGCCAGTCCTCTTGCTAACTGTTGGCAAGGGGCCAACTACAAAACGAAATAATTAATGTCAGCACATTCATTTGAAAACATTCAGGCTAGTATGATGAAAATTAAAAAGACATACTTCAGTTCAGAGTCTGGTTGTTCAAAGGGTGGATAATGCTATCCAGTGGATAAATATTAACCAAACTAGCTTATTTTATCCACTGGATAAGTAGAGTGTTATCCACCCTTTGAACAACTGGACCCAGCTTTAAAGTAATTCAAGCGAAATTCGATGAAATTCAAAGCTTTTTGACAAAAAATGACGAAATTGCGCTTCTTTAGAAATTTATTTTAAAGTTCGAAACTTTATTTATCTAAAGCCCCGGCTAATCGCTCAGCCATTTTCATCCAACATCGTAATGGAACGTCAACTTGAACATTTCACTTAAGTGGTTAAACGGTCCCAGGATGTTTGATTATTTAGCCGCATGTTGGATGAAAATGTTTGAACTAGATCAAACATCAAAGATTGTTGGAAAACCATTTAACAGTCATCTGAAAGAGGTGGCTAAAAGATGAAACATTTTCATCCAACATGATGTTGGATGAAATGTTTGAGCATTTAGCCGGGGCTTAATACTGCATGACATTTCGTTCTCCTACTACGAAAATTTGGCTGAAAATTTACGATTCGAAATTTCAATAAGAAAAAAAGCCTCACAAACTCTGTTAAATTAAGCTAAATTATAGAGTTTTCAAAAATTTGCCATTCCTTCAGTTTTCAAGATATGAACCTAAAACTTGGGCTTTTTACTAATTTTGGCTTGCTCTTTCCATTTCTGGCATTCATGTTGTTCTGGCGCCAATTTTTTTTTTGATTGACAGGCTAAAAAGGTCATGTGACCAGGTCCTACAAAGGGCCTGTAGGCCTGTCATACTGTCCATTCATACTTTGCACACCCGGATCTCCATTCACCTGGGTAATACAAGTGCAGTCCACTTCATTTGGTGAATTTCACTGGGTCTCTTCATAAAGGCAGTGAAAAGGTTTCTTCCTGACTCAAAATACATGACTTTACTTCCAAGGTTGTTACTCACCTGGATCAGATTCCACTGCCATACTTTCACTAGATCCAGTTTCTCCAGCATACTTGAAGAGGATCCTGAATTGGTATATCTTGTCCTCTTTGAGGTTCACTACTGTAAATGCAGTAACATTACGTGGCAACCCCTGAGCACCTTCAACTTTAAGCCAATTGCCATCAGCACGACGGGCTCGGTTGTCCTTCACACGATACTCAATGTAGATAGCAGTAACATTTTCATTTGAAGTCCAAGTGATAAGGACTTTTGTTCCATCATCTGGATCTCGACTAACAGAAACTGAAATAAGTATAAAAATACATTAGCATAATTATAATATGTATGTTCTCCACAACATTACTTAGAAAAATATAGACACTACATCACAATACTTGAAATCCAAGTGGCACATACGTATTCCTGTACATGTAATTCTGTACAGGTATCTTTAATAATAATAATAACAAAGTAGCACTTATATAGCGCAATTCTCCAGAAACTGCCCGAATGCTCTTTACAATCTACATAAGATTAAAACTAATTACAACAATATTTTTTTTTAAACAATAGTAACAATAACAAATTCATCTAATAGAATATCTTCTTAAAATGATCAAACACTAACTATAGTACACTAAATAAATTAAATTAAATTATATAAATAAATAACATCAAAATACTTAAGTGATAGTTAATAAAATGCTAATTTAAAAAGATGTGTCTTCAGTTTACATAATAAACAACTGAACTGACTCGCTTATTCTTAGTTCTGTCGATAGTTCATTCCATAACTTTGGCACACAAAATAATGGAAAACGCTCTAGCACCATAATACTTGAGATGATGTGCAAGTTGCTGAAGCAGTAGCTTATCAGCCCACCTTAGAGCACGTCGCAGAACATAATATGGATCTAACAATTCACTTAAATGTAATCGCTGAATAAGGTGACATGGGAGCCCATACAATAGAGCATTACAACTGTCGATTCTAGATATAACGAATGCAATGATAAGTGTCTTGGTAGAGTCAAAGCTAACGAATCTTCTAATCTTAGAGATATTTCTAATACGATAGAAAGCTCCCTTGCAGATTTCATTAACATGCCTTAGCTAAAGAATTAGTTAGCTAAACAAGCCATCACATGACCTTGTCAATCAAATAAATGGTGCTAGTAAAATATGGATGCCAGAAATGGGCAATCCCTTTATGTAGGATGACACGATTTTTTACCAAAATACAATAGAATACAACACAATACAATTCAATACAACAATAGAACGCAACACAATACAATACAATAGAATACAATTTGGTAACAATTCGTGTCGTCCTACATGAAGGGATGGCCCAGAAATGGAAAGAGTGAGCAAAAATGAGTAACCAAGGCAAGTTTTAGGATCATATCTTTAAAACTGAAGCAAATTTTTTTTTTTTTAATCTCCAAGTTTAACAGAGTTTATGAGGCTGGAGAGATTTAATTACAATAGGCCTCCAATTTGTTTTGGAAAAGAGGACTTTCGTGACCTTTTCAATACTGAATAGTATGGGCTAAAACTACTGTAACTTATCCGCTAACAAGCCCAACTCCTGGTTATTACCCCTCTTCATTATAGGTCCCTCTTTGTTATAAACCCCATTTTACCCAAATCTGTCCTCATCTCTTTAAACTGACTGAAAAAAATTGTTCATTGTCCCAAATGCATTTCTGTAGGACTGTATACAAGAGTAAATTACTAAAAGGATGCATAGAGTAGGTTTCATGAATTATTTCTCTCGGACAAGAATGAGCTACTGTTGCGTCAATGTGCACTTTTTTTTTTTTTTTTTTTTTTTTTTTAATTTAAACAATATTAAGACTTAACATTTGCTCTAAGAGCATAGCAGCTCATCTAGAGAGCTTATGTCAAATAAATTACAATGATATAGCCGCGTTACAGGTCAGACGATAATAATAATAGTTGTTGGAGTTGAGTACACGTATATAAATGATTAGCAAAAATAATTAAAATACAATTATAATCAAAAACGGTTCGATTGGACAATAAATGAATGGACGCTTACAAAGAGGTTTAAATTGGTATTATAATCAAGCCCTGGAACACCGTAAAGGAACCAGTCGACTTTCTTTTTATCAGATGCGGACAGCCATTTAGGTCCAATTATTTGTGCAGCGGAGGCAAATAAAGTGTCACGCAGAGCAGCAAAAGTGTCACATTTAAGAAAATAATGTTTAGTGTTTTCAATGGGAGCACCACAACTAGTACATGCAGGTAATGATATGCAATTCTTTGTAAAAAGGTCGTAATTTAAAGCACTATTACTTAATCTTAAACGAGTATGCAAAATTGAAGGCAATCGGTCTCCAAGATAATAGAGATAATTACGTGATGAAAAGTTATATAACTTGGATAATTTATACTTGAAGCAGCTTAACGTTAGTGCACTTACTAGTTCCTCTAGCTGGAGGCACTGAGGAGACTGCAAAGATACAACAACAAATGTAGATTAGTATGACCTTATTAATAACAATTATGAATAAAAGATAGCCTATAATGCTATATAAATACTAGCTAGATACATGTATGATTACCAGTCAGCTTTCCAAAGAGGACTTACCCCAGAGAGAAGACTAACAAATATTCATGATTATCATGATTGGCTTAAAATAATATGCTGCAAATCTATGACATACATGTACATGATTGTACAAGTTTCAGAATTTAAAGTATGTACTGTAATTATAAAAAAAAAAAAAAATGGATAAATAATTATCGTTCTCACATAAATTATTATGTTGCATTAAACAATAAACATATAAATTAATGCACAGCTATTCGTACCCTGGATACCAGAGGCTCGAAATCGTTGGGGCGAGCGAAGCGAGACCAGCTGAAAGGCTTGATTCCAGCACGAGTCGCGAAGCGACGAGCCTCTGGCCGCTCGAGTAGAGATTTTCGTTTCTTCCGGTACAGAATCTGTACCTCGTCCCTGATTGGTTGATCGAGTTGTGGCCATGGAAACTGAGGCATTCGGATCAAAGAAACATTTTGATTGGTTTTCATCTTGAGATCGTGTTACAAACCGGTTCACGAGTCTTGACAGATTACACACAAACGTAATGTTTCACAGTGGTTAGCCTCGAAATAAACGAGTTGAAGTCTGTTCATGTTCTTGAAGCGGCGTGATGTCTTCTCAGTACGGCCTACTGGCTAAGGAAAATCTCTGATTTTCCAACTCATACCTGGTATTTGCTTCTTCCTTCACGTTCGATTATCCAAAACGAGCAATTGTACTGGGGGTTTCCCCTCTATATGCCGTGATTTACTCCCACATAACAGAGCTAGAACAACGAGGAATCAAAGCATACTCATTGGGAGATCCAAACATCAAACCCGACGAAGTAAATCGAGGATAATTTTCCTTTATCTTCGCAAATCCCGACAACGGCATGTTTTATGTTTTTGAATCACACACGACTTCGCCACGTGAAAGAGACATGCAAATTAACCACCGAGTCGAAACCAGTTTGACTGGACTTGTAAACATAAAAGCGAGGCTATGGGCATGAGATTGAGGTTGGCTATTCGAGCGGCCAGAGGGGCTCAACGGTCGTCACGCAAAACAAAACTCCTTCGGGGAATCAAAACACTTTCGATCGCGGCACATTACAGTATATTCGTACCTGAGCCCCTCTGGAACCAGGGTAAGCTATTCGAGGCCCAACTGAAGGAAGTTGGCCAATGAAAGAGCAACTCGATTTCAAAATATTCCTTGCAAATTTACAACTGAATTCAGGGCTATGTGCATATGGCAATCATTCAACATACTCATTCAACACAATCATTCTACGTACTTTGTAACTAGACTAACTGGTTTATCATGGTTTTGATATTGATACCGAATCCAATGTAGTGCCAGGGTGGTGTAGTTGTTAAGTGCTTCGTCTCTCACCTCTGTGGTCCAGGTTTGATCCCCAGATGCGGCGTCATATGTGAGATAAGTTTGTTGGTATCTCGCCCTTGTTTCAAGGGTTTTTCTCCAGGTTTTCCTCCCTCCACAAAAACCAACACTACATTCCAATTCGATCTGTACTAGCCAGGTCCTGAATTTGATCAGCCCATATGGTTGTCTCAGGTCCCGTTAGAAATTGATAATTCAGAATTATTCCAGGTTATCAATTGACTCAAAAACATGCATTTCTGATCAGAAGTGGCAGAAATTTGCATGGTATGACTGTGTCGAATCAGTATGTCAAAATAAATGTATGTCAACTTTACCGAGGAATTTTTTGACAAAAACCTACAAGATTTTGAAAGTGGCCTCCTTAATGGAGAGCATCCTTATGATCTCGTTTAAAAGAAATTCAGAAGTTAAATTTCCTCAGATGATAAGCACTTGAAACTAAACAACACAAAACGTTACAACCAGCAATACCAAATCTGAAAAGAGTTCTAATGAAACACAGGTATATCATCTAAAGTCAATCCACTGGCTTGTCAAACATATTTAAATACGAACCTTTAATCTCCTATCAAAAGGGAAAATCACTCAAGGACACACTAGTCCACAATAAAAATTCCCAAACAACAGAGATTATTTATCGATTTACACAACAATATCGATAAGTAGACGGGACTTCGCAACTGTATTACAAACGTGTACTTGAAACACTGCCCATATGCATGTACACTGAAATCATTCATACACATTTGTTCCATTATGAAAGTCCTGATCCTTTATTTTAAAGTTGAACTCTGACTGGCCAACTGTCATCAGGTGGGCTCAGCTGGTTCAAGTAGCTGCACCATGAATATATAATAGAATTACACTAGTAACTTATTCCAAAGAGAAACAAACCCAAACTGATGCTTTGTTGATACTGCATAGCAGTTGTTGCTGCAAGCCTTAACTCCATGTCATATCAATCTAGATCATAATTTCTCCGCATATACATGGGATTAATCATGTTTTCTGGGAATCCCCCCCTCCCCCCCCCTCCCCTAAATTTCACCCTGAAGAATATGGCCCAATAATGATGCTTAGCGGCCTTTGTTTATTTCCACTTCCTGAAACTATCAAACTACACACGAAAACTACAAAAATAACTTTCCAAAAACAGATTCAAATTGAAACTATCACACAAAACAACAGGGCCCGGTTCCTGAAAGCCCAATTAGCGCTAATCCTGGATTAACTCTCAACAAAACATATTAGTTGTCATTGTAATTAACTCTGGATTAGCGCTAATCTGGCTTTCAGGAACCATAACGATTTTCAAAAGATTGGAAGGCAACTTGTACAACTGTGATAAAATGGTCACCATAGCATGCAAAGCATGACGGTTGGTCTACATTGCACAAGTCAAGAGGTAGGCATTTCTAATGCATGTAAAAAGGTGCTAATTGTGGTATTGTTTCAATCATCCACCTCATTAGCTGCTCAAAATCTATCAAAACTTGAAAATATCTTTTTCTCAGTTTTTTTAAAACATTAACAAAAATAGTATTTTGAATTGCATCTAGTGAAAACTCTCATAACTCTAAATATGACTCAAATTAAATGTGGCGAAAATTTTAAAATTGAAAGCTTTCTTGGTTATTGTTTTGGACAAAATATTTCACACAAAAGGAAAGTTAAGTTTTAAAACACAGTTTCAGTGATTTCAGAAATTTATCATATACAGTTTGTAAGGGACAATGAGTTGTCAGTATGAAAAACAGAATTTGAATTCAAACATGCATCTGAACAATAGAATTGTGCCTAGTTTTTACACAGGTTGTTTCTTAATTGCACATGTATACCCAAGGGAGGGGAATAGTTTCCCAGAAACAATGGTTCACCCTAACATGTAACATGTGTGTGCTGTAGGTTAGCAAGCTGCCCTACCTGGTGTAGTGAGATACTTTTTCTCAGAGTCAAGACTGAGTCCTCTGATGTTCTGTGAACGCACCATAAACTCATATACTGTTCTTGGCTTTAATCCTTGCAGTCTGTAATGACTGCCAGCTGAGTTATCAAGCACTATTTTGGTGAATTCCTGCACACTCGTGAGTTTGTAGAGAATGGTAAAGACCTGAGGATAACCGCCGCTATAGCCTGCTAGCCAGGTGATGTTCACGTCCACTGTTCGTTTGGCTCCAACTTGAATACCAACAACTTTCACATTGGTAGGGGCATCAGGAGGTCCTGAATGAAAACAAGAAAACTTGTTATGAAAATGATTTAAAGCTTATCTTAAACAGAAAGTTCTGGTATAAAAGGGCCATAACCAGGCCACTGATACGTTCAGTTGTCACTCAGCCTTTGTCGAGTAAACATCTGCACGATGCTCCACTTGAGTTCTCCTACATGATTGCTTGTCATGTGAAATTCAAATCAAACACATGAATGCTAAACATTACGTTAAGGCTTTAATTAGTTAACAGAGTTTGTAAAGAGTTTTCAAAAACTCATGAATAATTAATGAAGCAAAAACAAAGGAAATCAATGACTGTGAAGACATTTTATACCTGATAAAATTTACATAAACTTTTAGCTTGGATTTTCTCGGCCAAAATAAGTCGTATCACCAAAATAACTGAAAAAATGGTCTCTTTACCCTTTTTACATGTGAATGTTTTGAAGTCGTTTCATAAACTTGCAGCAAATTTTGGGCCTTTATCAGTGAATTTCTAATTAGGATGAAACTTTATATAAAATTTCATCCTACTAAAATTTGTTTTCTTTATCTCATTCCCTTGAGATGTGCATCTTTCTTTCATTGCATTCTTAAAGTGTTTTTGAAGCCATTTAAAACACTCACAGCATGTGTTTTATCAAGTCTAAAAATTCTCGGGCTTCGCCCTCTAATTTTTAAACTTGATAAAACACTGCTGTTCGTGTTTTAAACAGTACATAAAATACCACTACAACTACAGATAATTGTCTTCCCTCCGTTCACTTCTTCATGACTTGTTTAACTTTAAGCCATAAAATCTAGCATTCTAACAAGAGAGAACTGATATACTTGCTTACTTTCTTCACTACATGTACATTGTAGCTGCTCTGCAATTTGAATGTCAAATTTAGGGTTCCAAAGGTGGCATGATGACTTCCCAAAAGTGTCCTATTTTCAAGCACTCGACCATTAAATGAGATTATTAATAATCATAGTTAACTGGGAGATAAATTACTGGCCAGCGGTTATCGCCTATGATGCATGTGCATGTCATCAGCTTTTGCGCATGCGCATGTTAGCTCGTGTACTTTGCCCTCGTGGTCCGCTATTGCTCAGCTTGCTTTGTATTTGCCTGCTATATTGCCCCACCCTCCCACCGCTGGTATGGGTGCTCACAGGATTAACGTAAGTATACTTCCACTGAGAAATCAGTGTGACAGGTGCCGGGGGTAGACCTGTGGCGTGGTTGCCATGGTTACCTCCTTAGCTGCTCGTTGCTTGCCCTATCATTGCTTTGCTCTGGCATAAAATATGGCACCTACCCTCCATACAATTGATAGACAAGTTAACAGACAGTTATATGTAGAGAGAGAGAGAGAGAGCAAGTGAGAGCAAGCAAGCGAGCGAGAGACAGATAAAGAGAGAGAGAAGTATTGGTAATGGGTTAACAATCCATATTACTTATTAAATCAGCCATTAATGCTTGAGTGATTTTGAAAATAGGATGCATTTGGGAAGTCACTGTCGTGTGTGGAGGGAATTAATAAAAATCGGAATTTGAAGCTTATGAAGGAGTCAGAAACAAGCAAATTACAACAAAGGATAAGTACTTAAATTCATTAGCTCATTGACAATAATATTACTTTTATGGAAAAATATGGCAATAACATTGAGAGAGTTCCACTTTTACAGCCAAAAGTACATGGACAGTAGTTGCAAAACTAAGGCAATTTAAATGCTTTGAACAACATCTCCACAAAAAGCACAAATACATGGATGAACATTATTAACACCGCAACTCTCATTAGCTCATTGACAATTACATTACTTTTATGGAAAATATGATATTTTGAACTTTATTCAAGCTTTGCAACAATGTAGGGCAATAACATTGAGAGAGTTCCACTTTTACAGCCAAAAGTACATGGACAGTAGTTGCAAAACTAAGGCAATTTAAATGCTTTGAACAACATCTCTACAAAAAGCACAAATACATGGATGAACATTATTAACACATAAAGATATGGATTTCTCATGCAATTCTGGATTAATTTGAATTTGTGAGATTTTTCAAAGAGCTGAACTTGTACTCACCCTATGGCCTCAAGCAATTTTGATACTCTTTGAAAAAATCACTCATTCAAATTAATCCAGAATTGCACCAAAACCCACATGATTACCATGTATGCAACTAATTGCACATGTATATGCTTCATTAAAATATTATTTATGAGGGCAAGTACAACATCTAGTTGGCCAACTGGCATTTATAATAATTGTCTGAAGGAAAAGTGGACTAATATTCAAACCCTGTTTCTTGAGGTGACATACCTTTCTTCCTGATAGTGAATTGTTGATAGTCTTTGCCCATCATATTCTTGGCATGGCAGTGATATTTCTCCCCAAACATCGCAACTCTAACAACAATTTTCTTTGAACTGCCCTCGTCATTAATGGATATGACTCGATCAGAGCCACCAGTAAGCTTTGTTTGATCAGTTCCTCTCGTCCACCAGTATTCAGCTCTTGGTACAGCTCGTGCTGTGCAGCGTATTGATGCATCTTTTCCTATTTCTCCAGGAATTTGTGTATCTGTAGGCTTGTCAGTGGTAATCACTGGAACCACTGGAGAAGAATAAACATTGTGATATTCTTGTATTACTGTCATGCACAGAAATGGTGTTAATGCAATCCAAGGTTGCCATTGCCATTACGAAATCTACTTAAATTAGCAATAACTGTAATACTTTTGATGTTTTGAATTGATCGGTACATTGAGTGACTTACAGTGTAGCTCAATTGTGATCGTACATGAGAACATCTATCAGCCTAAATGATGCAAAATGATTAATTCTGGGACATTTTCATTGATGACTTCTGTCAATCTCTCTTCTGGGACTGGGCAGCAGGGGGGGGGGGGGGAGGGGCAACTGCCCCCCCCCCCCCCCCCCTATGCCACTGCAGTTTGTCTGTTAAAGCTATTAAATTAAAGGAAATATTCCAAGTGCAAACATTTTATTTTAATTTGCATCTGAAACAGTTTGTTTTTGATTAAATGAAAATAATGTTATTTAATTAACGTTAATTAATGCTGCTGGTAAAGTTACATATAATTCTATCTGCTGTACATTGACTGCAGAAGGAATTGCTGTTAGTAAACAAAACAAACCGGTGCTCATGCTCAAAATAATAACACTTACCTTGTACAATTAATTTTGGCATCTTTGATACCACAGCCAGCTCATTGGAAGCCTTGCAAATATAGAGACCACCGTGTTCATATGTCACATTACCAATAGGATACTCTTGTCCTGTGTGTAAAACTCTTGTGTCTCCTTCCTTTGTCCACGTAACAACTGGAGTAGGGACCCCACTAACTCGACATATCAGAATTGCTGTGTTTGTTTCATTGGCAGTGACATCTGGGTAATAGGTTATTTTTGAATCCGCTGCAAAGACAAACAAAAGAAAATTAATGATATAAGAACTTTGTGGTGTGGTGATTTTTAGTTCACTTGCCTTCTAGAATTCCTGTTATTATAGAACATCTTGTAATATAACAAAGCAAAATTTACTGCAGTATAAGGACCTGATAACAACTCCATTATTACACTTGTCAGCCTCTTTCTTAAATAGTATACAAGTTGCACTATAAGAAGCTAACGTCAATCATCACTTCACCATTAGACTCTTTCTCGTAATTATATATACGTACATGTAGTGTACAAGTTGCACTGTACGAAGCTAATATCAAACCAATGGCCATCACTTCACCATTAGTTCCTTCCCCATCCTCCGATACTTGACAATTTATCCAGCAGCTCATTCGTTGATTGATCACAATCGACTATGTTCAATCACCGTTGATCACGTTTGTAAATTACATTTTCAATTTTTAAGTAAAGTTTAGTTCCTAAAATTCCATTGCCAAGTTTCAAGATCATGGTAATGGTGGACTTCAACTGTCACGTTTTTTTAAAGTACGTAAACATGGGAAAGAAAATGTACGTAAATAATTTCCATTGTTGGGGGGTAAATGGCTAAGTTCACCTTAAACATAGTCAACATGTATGTTTTACTTGCATGCACGTGCGTTTTTTATAACCCAAAAGTGGAAAGTAACCTCCTAACAGTTGAAACAGGTCAAGCATTCCTCCGTAGAGCAAGAAATGAAGTTCATTATTCAAAATTTGATTTCATTCTTAGTTTCAAACTTCCACTGTTAAAATGAAACTTAACTGCAAAATTCAAAATGAGCTCCAATCAAATTTTGATTGTATTTATGTTCAAAAAGCTTGTACATCTTATTCCAGTTCAATTTTAATTTGAGTTCTTAGTGTTGTCACGCAAATGCTAGCCCCAAGAACGACTACAAAGGAGACTAATTACTCGGGCTGCCTGTGGCAGCACCGAGTCTTAAAATGCAAGTCGTTATTTTTTGTTTTTTTGTTGGGTGTCGCAAAATTTCTGCGCATGCGTTAAAGGTCAAATTCACACCAATCAGATTGCACTGTGCTGATCACGCAACAATCGCCAGGTTAATTTATTTACATAATTTAACACAGTAAAGCAAGATGGCGGAGGACCCGCGAGAAACTTTCTCTCTAATTTGGAGTCTCATCTCTCAAATGTAAGCCAGTTTAATGTTTTATTTAACTTCACTCGTGCGAAAGCCTTCCAACAGGCTCAGGATATTTCAACTGCCGCTATTGTCGGAGCCGAAGGACCGCGTTTTTTACCCAGATGGCCAGTGATTTTATTATACGACACGTACGACGACCTGAAGCCAGTGTAGGGGCCGGATCCGGAAAGCTAAAATTCGAAGAAATACATATTGGAATCTATAAGCCATCGGCTCGCTGTGCTGCATTTAAAACATCCGAGGACAACATCTTATTTTGGGTGAAGGCACTTCAAGACCAATATTATGAGTCTCTTAAAAACTGTCAGAGATTTAAATTTACCGTAAGTTGGATCAGAGAGTATTGAGATCAAGTTGTTTTGTTCCAGCGAGGATATTGACCTAGCGGAAACGGTACAAGCTGTCGAAGGATTTTACTTATAATCATCCACGTCTACTTAACAACAGGAATAGTTATGTGCCAAGGCATGGGCAAAGATAGAGTTTCCCAGATTACAGATGAAAGTAGAGAACTTAATGAACGAAGAAACAGAGGTCACGCGCGACATGCTTGATAACATGAACATGTTCAACACTTTATGTTATACTAAGAAAACAAAACAAATTACAGAGCCTGCAAGTTCACAAGTCAATGAAAAACCCCAAGAGCCTGTAGTTTTGGATCAACATATCCTTGAAACTCCAAAAGCAACATACACATGAGTCAAATTCGAACCGGAAGAGACGGAATTCTTTAGATTCTTCAAGAAGATAAAAATATTCGTTAGCCCGCAATAAGAACTCTCTCGCTGCTTTAACGACCTTGATTTGTAACATGGAGGCTGACCTAACTGATATGGGTAATGAATTCTTACTCTCGTCACATCAAAACACGAATCAAGAAACCAAACTCAGTCATTTGGAAGACAAATTAGTGCAGCAAGATAATATATACAAGACCGAAATCAAGATGCTGTCATCTCGAATATATTATTGACCTAGAAGTTGAAAATGGCGAGTTGAAAGCGGATATAACTTAAAGCTGAGATCCGACTTTCAAACTTAAAAAAAAAATCAAGAATACAAAAAAGAAGACAATGTTCCGAGACTACCCAACCTACTGAAGCTCATCAGATTGTTCAAGAGCCATATTTCTTACATGACAACCCGATCCCTATTCATCAGAATATATTTTCTGTGCTTAATGACGAGAGTTTACAATCACCTGACCGACAACCCACTACTAAAGAACGGGACCATGAAGTACGGTAGTACGGTTAATTCTCGGGTTCAAAACAATGAATATATGCCTGCTCAAATGCAGTGTGTTAAACGAATAAGTAGTGTTTAAATTAAAAGGTCAACATACGAGAAAAAGAAAACTATTAAATTACATATATACTAGGGGAGCAGAGAATGAAAGTCACCGCGCTACTGGCCACTCCTAAAGACTGCTAAATTCAGCTAATAATTCTTCCCTTTGGTTAATATTAGAGGATTAAGAGGATTTCAAATGAAAGTGTATTTCATCTTCAATCAGTAATGTGGCCCGAGTGAAAGCCCAGATGGGCTCTTGTTTGAATTTAGGCTCATTTTGAAAGTTTCATTTCAACAACGGAAATTTGAAATGAAGAATGAAATCAAATTTCGAATAATGAACTTCATTTCTGGCTCTAGGGAGGGAGTTTGGCTAAAAGGTGATTAGTTACTGCTGGAGATTTACACAAGGTCGCATTTTCAGGCGAACCGAACTGTTAATTTTGTCGAGCTAATACACTGTAAGTTGATTTCGGTAACTTTCATGGTTTGACCTCTCCAAAGATAGTAGTGTTGGGCTTTGTTTGAAATGTGCCTGAATTTTGAGAGGGAACTCTATGGATCCTTGCAGCTGAAAAGTTTCTTCTATACCCATAATTATTTTTGTGCCATGTTGAGTCGAAAGGGAATCCAAAGTCAGAATCGTATTGTATCAGTATTAGCTACGGGCAGAGCTTGAAACCTTTGAGGATTCTGGAAAGATAGTGAGCAAGTGAAATTCAGTTGTCCGAGTAATAACTCCATTTTCCGATCAAGCAAATGAGTGAAGGAAAAGGTATTCATTTATATAGCACAAATTCTATATGAATACATGTATATTCAAATGTGCTTTTGTGGCACAATGTGCTGCCGTGTAGTTTACAATCATGAGCAATTGTTAGTATCTCAGAATACCAGGCTGTTGTGTTGGGAGACAATCCCTACTCTTTCTCAAATAACACAACAGGCTCTTTCACATCCCTCTTGTAGAGATTAGAGGAGGAAGGAGACAAGGCCAACAGCTTATACTTGTATGTCCCTACCTAAGGACATGGCCATGATTCAATCAAACCCTTGACTTCCTGCACTCTAATACAATATGCTGAGCTAACCAGTGAGACAGCCAGAACTTACAAATTAAAAAGTACTTAAAAAAACGTTTCTTTGTGACATGCACTAGTGTGAATCAAATTTTTGATTAGAAATGGCTAATGTATTCAAATTTAGGAAAAAATGTGGCAACAAAAGAATTCAGCCACAATGAGCAATTGCCCTATATCATTATGACGTCACGGCTTGTTTATGAGGGGGACAGAATCGACTTGGACAATAGAGTTTTGAACTAAATCTGCTCTGCTGAGGAAAATTTAACTTCGAATTGTCTGGTTTCCAGATATCAGCTGTATCAATGTTTATCCCACAATATTTACCTATTTGGTGGCTGTTACCGCTATTCTACGTTCTACAAAATGCATTTGATAGCGATTTCCTTTGTGTTGTTGCTGTTTTGTCCCCCTCCCACGACCGTGATCCTTAGCGTTTAAACAATAGATTGTTTCGATTTGACGTCATAATGATATAGGTCAATTAGGTAGTGACAAACAAATATTTCACGAATGGACCTTAATGGATTGAGGCTTGAAAATCCAAAAGAATCCAAAACAGAATGACCACGATCATTGTTAACTCATGTTTGACTGACTACGATCGGCTCTCCTGTAAACAAGCTTGTAATTCTAAAACAAAGTGGGGGAGGCATTTCACAAAAATAGGGACTGGGTAACAGGTAGATATTTTGCTATAAAGGTTATTTATGATTACTGTTAAGTAATTGTTGTTTTCAAAGAATATTGGCATGAAATAGACATTAGAATGATATTAAGGGTATTGTGTGCAGAGAAACGGGGAAAAAATGTTGCCACTGGAATTGAACGGCTTGGGTGCCATGATAACCCCTGAGAGAAAAGATAATTAATTTGTTCTTCTTCAAATCTTCAGTGTTTTTCTATTATCAGCATTTTCATAAATAAGATACCATATACATGAACATAAAATTAGAGCAGAGTGTGACTCAGTCAAATCGTCACTAACACCCTTTTTGCACATGGCGCTTCATTTCCAAACACATTCAGTGGTTTTTTATGGGGGGGGGGGGGGGAATTCATTTTTGAAGTCTCGTTCTTTTCTGAAATTCCTGCGTCAACTTAAGGTTACCGGATACCTTCAGGGTGCGTTTCCAGTTTAAATTATGTAGCGCCTCGAGAAAACATTGTAGATAAATCATTCATGTATCATTTTAAAGCTTATAAAATTGGCTACAAGAATACATAAAAAGTTTTTAGTTCTTTGAAAATCTCGAATTTTCAGCCATCCCGTTTCTCCGATCTAGTGAGATGACTTTCAGAAGCTCCAACTCCGAAAATATTTTTAAGTTTAAAAATCTGTTTGCTTTGTCGTATTTCAGAGGAATCGTATTACAAAAGGATGTCGGGGAATTTCAAAATTCGATTTACATGTAGTTCAAAAGTTATCATGCTTTCCATGAAAAGGCGAAAAATAATCTGAGTAGATATGCGGGAAACGTCGTCAAGAGCTCTCTTTTTAGAATTTCCCAATTCCCCGACACTGTTTTGCAGCTGAGATGTCAATTGATATTTTGTGAAAATTTCGCACAAATCGAATAAATTCCTCTTGAGTGGGAGCTTTTTTAAAACTCTATTTTGATTGAAAATCGAAAGCGAGAAAATAGCACTTCAAAAAATATACCCATCTGTCGTGTGTGAATCTGAAGCCCCGCCTCTCCAACAATTAGCAAGCTCTTGGCCAATCATTTCTCATCACAGTTCAACTATCTGTCAAGATTTCCCGCCAATTTTGATTTCCGATCAAAGCTACACGCTGCATCGAGAAAATGTTTGTTCTTTTTTGTGTGACTTGAAAAATGGTAGCGGAAGAGTCGGCTGGTTTCCCAGGCTAGAAAAATGGGAAAGACAAAAAGACCTCGAGGGGCACAGCCAAGGTGAACACCTATAGAGACGCCTTGAATGCCAGCATAGTTAGTAGAGGAGACAGCGATTTGCAGGCATCTGAAACACCACGGCAAGATCGTGGTTCAACCGATTCAGGGTCACCGTCAGACTACGTTTCCATCTTAGCTTTCTTGGAAACAAACATTCTCTCGGCTGGCTCTTATCAATTCTTCTTTATGTTCAGATGTGGACCACTCGGCACTCCGTCTGAAAGTGAAAATACAAACGCTTGTCGGGTTTTGCAAGGACTCCTATTTGGCTTTGTAGTCGTATGCATTGTTTGGCCTCGTTTTGCTTTTCTTTTTTCTTTGTTTTTCAAGCTAAGGGCATTCTGCTTGCTTTTTGTAAGATATAAGGCCAACAACCGATGGAATTGTGGAATCGTGTGTGGAAAAACTTTTCTCAATAAACGTAAACATTGGTATATGAAATGAATGTAAATATACAGTACCGCCTGGAATTATTGAAGCATTTACCGCGGTTTTACCGCCTCGAAAACCGCGTCCAATGACCGCGATAATACCGCAGTTTGACCTCAGAATGACTGCAGTTTTACCGGTAATACCTCGGTAAAACCGCGGTCAACTGCGGTAATTAGTTGGATGCGGTCACGGCCGAGGTCACGGCCGAGGTCACAGCCGCTGAGATTTGTATCACGCCAAAATCATTGACTTTAGTGTGAAGATAAGATAATACAATGTATGTTCATGTAGCAGTCATGATCACAAACGTGCGAGTTTGGTGCGATGGCTCGATGTTCTTTCCATTCTTTATTCAACACCGCTGTTAACTTTATAATCTTTTATTTTCGCTTCATTCAGAACTCAAACGGCGGGTAGAGAATCACTCACCGTAAGACTTTAGAATCTTTTATTTTCGCTTCATTCAGAACTCAAACGGCGGGTAGAGAATCACTCACCATGAGACTTTAGAATCTTTTATTTTCGCTTCATTCAGAACTCAAACAGCGGGTAGAGAATCACTCACCGTAACACTTTAGAATCTTTTATTTTCGCTTCATTCAGAACTCAAACGGCGGGTAGAGAAGCACTCATCGGTGAAACTAACACTTTAGAATCTTTTATTTTCGCTTCATTCAGAACTCTAACGGCGGGTAGAGAAGCACTCATCGGTGAAACTAAGACTTTAGAATCTTTTATTTTCGCTTCATTCAGAACTCTAACGGCGGGTTAGAATCTTTTATTTTCGCTTCATTCAGAACTCTAACAGCGGGTAGAGAAGCACTCATCGGTGAAACTAAGACTTTAGAATCTTTAATTTTCGCTTCATTCAGAACTCTAACGGCGGGTAGAGAAGCACTCATCAGTGAAGCTAAGACTTTAGAATCTTTTATTTTCGCTTCATTCAGAACTCTAACGGCGGGTAGAGAAGCACTCATCGGTGAAACTAAGACTTTAGAATCTTTTATTTTCGCTTTTATTTCCTCACGGTCGTTACGGGCAAGTGAGCACTTGTCATGTGTTTATTGATCTGCTGTCAATCAAAAAGAACCTTTCACTTCCGGTTAAAAACTTTGAACAGAGTTGACTACTACTAAAACTACATTTCTGTGCGTAAAAAATATTTTCCCATCTTTTTCGTTTTGAAAGTATCCGGTAACCTTAAACAGGAAATTCCAGTATAAAAGGTAAGCCACTCCTCATTTCACATACGGCAAACTCGAAATTTTAAATTCAAAATTTTAAATTCAAATTACAGAGGAGTGAAGAATGTAGACAAGTGAATCAGCCTCTCCTGTTAAAATGCGACATTTTGAGGGTTTAAAATCAAACAAGCCATCAAAAAGTGAACATTGGAAAGATAGCTGTTTATGGAAGACTTTAGGTGATACTATTTTTATGACTGTTTGCAAACTCTGTTCTGTAGCCCTAACTATGAAGTTTAACATTTATGTGTTTGATTAAAATGTAGTGCGACAAGCAATCAGTAGGGAGCACTCAAGCAGAGCATCGCACAGATGTTCACTCGACAAAGGCCGAGTGACAACTGAACGTGTTAGTGGTCTGGCCATGGCCTTTTTACACTGGAACTTCCTGTTTAATCTTTTCATGCTTTTCATGTTAGAGATTAACAGTCCTTGACTGATTCACTTACTTTTAATCAACAAATATGCATCAAAAGGAGGTCCTTCACAAAGGTTACTGACTCCACTGCATGAATATCGCCCAGCATCAAGTTCTCCCACATTAGTCTTGGTATATGTACTAGTCCTCACACCAGTAATGTACACTCCATTGAAGCGCCATCGGTAGTACTTTGTTGGAGGATTACCAATAGTTTTGCAGGAGAATGTCGCTGTTCCACCGTTACTCAGTGTTATGTTCTTAGGGTGATCTTCAGGATACTTCACAACTGGACAGTCTGTAGGAGATTAATAAATTAAATTGCCTGGACTTCTGCCACTTTCCACACTCAGCAAAAAATAGCAGTCCAGTCAAAAACACTGAATATTAATGACTCTGAAACAACCATTGGGGCTGATCAAAGTCAGGACCCAGCTAAACCACAGATCGAATTGGAATTTAGCATGTTGGTTTTTGTAGATGGAAAACCGGAGAACCCAGAGAAAAACCCTCAGGCAGTTACCAGGGCTAGAACCCTGGCCATAGTGGTGAGGGGCAATGCACTTACCACTTGCACAACCCCAGCTCCCCTATCAACTTTTTTCATGGAAACCCTCCCTTCCAACTCTCCTTCTTCATTGGGTATAGTAAGACATTTTAATGTTATATTCTCACACAACAGTGTTACATTGTACATTGTCACACAAGTGTTAAATTATTGTCACACAATGGTGCTACATTGTTATACAATACTGCTACATTGTCACACAATGGTGCTACATTGTTATACAATACTGCTACATTGTCACACAATGGTGCTTCATTGTCACACAACGGTGCTTCATTGTCACACAACAGTGCTACATTGTCACACAACAGTGCTACATTGTCACACAATGGTGCTACATTGTCACACAACGGTGCTACATTGTCACACAACGGTGCTACAATGTCACACAACAGCTAGTGCTCCATAATATTGTCACACAACTGTGCTACATTGTGACACAACAGTATTACATTGTCACACAACAGGTGAAAAAATAATGTTTCATTTTCCCTTTTTTGCAACGATCACGTTAATTTAATCAATGCAATACACATAGCAGACAGTAATTTTTCTTACGTTTAACTTCGAGTTCAGTTGTCTGTTGAACAGAACCAGCATCATTTCTTGCAATGCAGCTGATGTTGCCATATTGCCTCCAAGACAAACGGATAAACGCTAACCTGCTCTCCACTCGTATTAGCTTCGGTTGTTGTGGGTTAAGGCTCCCACTTTCACCAACAATACCAAGGTAGGGCTTGTCCCTCGTCACATTCTCACCATTAATAGTCCATATTATTTCTGGAGCTGGTTTACCATCAGCAGTACAGGTGTAGTTTAGTGTTGTATTCTCTATTCTTATCAGTTTGACTGTTGGCAACGTTGTGATTAAATTGGGTTTGACTACAAAATAATTTGTATAAAGTAATTAATATGGTGACTACTAAATGTCAGGTAAGTAGGTAATATAGTGGTAGGTACATACACCTCATTCATAAGGGCGTGGTCTCTGTATTTTAACAGTTTAGCAACATGTCCAATGTCTGAAAAACAACATCCTTGCCATGCAAAAGAGCATACCAACATCGGTGATTCTGTAGAATTTGAGTGTTGTAGCATAAAAGGTTGTAAAGTTAGAGCGATTTGAAATTAGAGAGATTTGTATGAGAAAAACCGTGTAGGCCTTTACAGCCTCACTTTCATGTATTTTCTACATTTAAAATGCCAATAACTCGACAGCAATTTGAAACATTGCTTTCAAACTGTGGTCAATTACTAATTTAGGTACGATCTTTCATGTGGTAGCAATAGTTTCTCTGTACACATTAATCTTTCAATTTATGCAAATTAGGTGGCGGCCATTATGAATGAGGTCTATGTAGGTAAGATAGCTTTGGTACAAACCTTGAACCTCAATAACAGCCGTTACAGTGGGACCCTGTCCCATCTGGTTAGATGAAGTACACGAGTATCTGGCAGTCTCATCGGTGTATTCAACCCTGCTGATAACATACTCTGCTGATGTACCCTGGTTGACTTTTACGTTGTCCTTCTTGATAACATAATCAGGCGGTGGATAACCATCTGCTTTGCATGTTAGAGTGGCTCTGGAGTAAAGGACAACACCATTTCTTGGTGTACCAGTACTCAAAGTTGCAACAGTTGGTTTATCTGTAATGGAAATCATCAGGTTCTGTTAAAGAGGAACTGAATCCTAAATCGACTCAACGACTGTTGCTGGCTTGCACGTTACATCATCACTGCCATGTTGGTGGAATTTAACAAAAGATTCCTCATTAGCTTCTGTTGTTAGTTCCACCAACATGGCCGCCACAGCTTTGTTATTTGAATCTCTGGGGATTGGTTGCAAGCCAGCAATACAAACATGTATTCAAAAGAAACATGTTCTGCTATTTTATTCCTCTGTTGTGTCTATAGAGAAAAAAAGTTTTCAAGTTCGAAAAATAACTGATTCTCCACTGATAAATCTAGCTTCCATGGCAGTTTGGTTCAGTGGAGAGGCATACCAAGGAAAAATAATGGTCCATAATTGAAAGCTGTTAGTCCAGCTTTTCAATGCTGGGGACACAACATGGCAAAACTAATTTATTTCCCATACCTGATGTCACAAATTACAAGAATTGAGGTGTCTGCACATACATTGTACATGTAGCAATAGTTGTGAGGAAAGTTTTCAGATTTTCTTTTCTTCGATGCGGAATGCAATAAATTGAATTATAATCTAAAGCTCTTTATAAATTATATAGGTTGATTCGTAGAGCTACATGTAAATTTAATTTAGGGTTTGGTTCCCCTTTATCGGGACAGCCTCAATAATTATTTTCTATATTAACAAAGAGTTCATATTTAATAACAAGTTCTTATTTTTAAGAAAATACTGTGGATTGGAATTTTTTTGTAATGGGATGAAATATATATTATGATGACAGTCCATAATGTGTGGTGTCTGTATAATACATATTATTTCTGAGGTATTGACGTTCAACTGTTAACTTATTTGGTAACAAAAATATACATAATTATTTGTTCAATGTCAACCACATGATGGGGCTACGCAAAAACATTTTTGAGACTGGGCCAGCATTATAATCCCTATATCCTAGCAAAGTTAAAAATTGTTTTAAAGGCAAAATGTAAACAAATTGCATGCCTACATGTATGTACATGTAGCGGTAAGACCAGATGCAAAAGCACTAACTATGGTTTAATTTCGAAGAACATCATACTACTCTTCCCAGTAAACTGCGACACCCCAAGTTTTTTTGCGGCCCCCGTGATGTGAATGGTCTGTACCACGTGATCAGTGTTTGGCATAACGCTGGTAGAGATTTTTGTGTGGCGGCGTGAGAAAAGCGACGTATTGTAGACAGTAAAATGACACATTGTAGACAAGTTTGACATTTCAAAACCACAGAACGACTGACTATGAGATCTTAAAATTTGAACTACCATCTTAAATCTTAAAATATATCAGATGAATTGGCAAAATATTTCCTCCATTTACCTTAAAAGTTAAGCCATGTTATGTGGTTCTTCAAATACGTTTAGTAATAAACTCCAGAACTTAAAGAAGAGCGAAAAGCAAATTTTTAGCAGCGATTTATTGACTTTGAAATCAACAAGGCAGTCGAAACTTGTCTACAATCATACTGGCGGCTGCCGACAAAAAATCTACCCAGCGGTATGCCAAACAGTAATCCGTGGTACAGAATACACAGGGAAAATCCCTCCCATACCAACTTTGGGAAAATGTTGGTAAAACATTGGGAAGTCCTGAAATCCCAAGAAATTCCCGAACTTGGAAAATGGGTTTACCAACAATTTTCATCTTTACCAAGGTTGGTATGGAGGGAACTTTTTCCTGTGATATTCACATCACGTGGGCCGTAAAAAAACTTGAGGTGTCGTAGTTTACTGGGAAGAGTAGTATTTGGGAAAGTTCTCATAAAATGATTAAAATGATCAAAAAATATTGTGTTTTCCCCTTTCTGATTAGCTGGATGCGATACGATTGTGGCTTCTTTGAGTTTTTACAGTAAAAAGATCCCATAGCATAACATTTACTCTATTTTCTGTGTATAGCTTAAACTGTAGACATCGCACATACAGCATTAATTACAATGTAAGGCATATTCAAGTAAAATTGTACACGTATGTGCTCATAATGGTATTAACAGCCTATTGTCTTTTGCTACCGTTCTTAGCTAAATCATTGCTTGATGTTCTGAATGCCTACTTGCCAAGTTTTGGCACCAGTCCAGCCAAGAGCATTGAACAACAGTTTGCTGTTTATTCAGGTGCCATTGATTATTTAAATCCATTCTTCCTTAAAGTACATGTACATGTACATGTATAATTAAAATTTTATGTATTTTTACAACAACCGCCAATTTTCTCCCAATCTGATTGGCTAATTTTCATAGGCAGTATTTTAACAGACATGCGGCCGGCTTTCGAAGTGGGCTTTGCAGATATTTATTTTGTGAATTCACATTGTGTAAACAAGTCATCAGTTCCAAAAATCAAGAAAATGAGGATTTTAAAAGCATAAATTTCATCATTGGGAAAAGTTAATCAGTGAGTTAAACTTCCTTGTGTGGTGCCATTTGTCAAAATTTAAGCTTTCTGTTGAGTCGAACAAAGTATTTTCAGCAAATTTGTGATTGACTTTGTGGCAAGTTTTAGAACTAGAACTGAGAAATGGTCTTGAATTAAATACATAATTTTCTAGTTTGTGATTAAAATATCTTACTCAGGATATTTATATAACGTTCTTCAGTGGAAACAAACAATTTAGCTTAGGTATTCTTGGTAGAGTTCAGTAAAGCTTACAGAAGTGTTTACATTTTGAACTTTTCGACTTGAAGACAGTTTGTACCCACTCGTTTAAGCAATAAATGTTTTGTTGTTGTAAAAACAAATTGAAGTTAGTTTTACGTGTCTGTCCTAATATTGACAACGATTTCCGTAATAACATGGCCAAAATAGCTGCAGATCCACTTGATGAAGACGCCTGGTGAATCCACAGCTATTTTGACCATGTTATTAATGATGAAAATCGTGTCAATATTAGGATAGACACATTAAAAAAATAATTCAATTTAAAAATTGCAAAAGAGCTTCATCTACATGTACATTGTATATCTGTCAAGTATTCTTCTATGCTTTTATCCTTTCAGATTCATAATTCATAATCACGGGATTAAACCTTTTAAAATAAACTTAGACAAAATCTCTATGAAGACAATGCTATGAATCCTGATGAGACTGACACCACAACTTGACAAGTGGGTGGGCAAAACATTAATGTTCGACATCATGGTGAAACAAGACTTGTTTTGATGATGTATGTTTATGGCTCGGTGCAAATGACAGTAAGCCCATATAAGGATCAATCCTACAGTTCAAATACAATGTACTTCAAACACTTCTCTCTAACACAAATGATAAAAGAAAAGCATGCTTCAGCTACAGTACCAAACACTGCTTGCAAAGTTACTAGTTGTTATAATTAAAAAGGGTGTCCACTCCAACTCAGTACACAATACAACATGTTTAAACTTACATCTGACGTAAAGGATCTCTGTCTTCTCCGTCCTTCCATAAGCATTGTTTGCTATACAGGTGTAGTTACCAGCCAGCTCCTTTGACAATTGGGTGCGTATGACGTTCTTACCCCTTTCCCCTGTACCTATAATGTCCTGTCCATTGAATTTCCAGGAATATGAGGGTTGTGGCTCACCATCTGACTGACAAGTCAGTGTTACTGACCCATATGTGTTGATTGTGTTGCTGGGGCTGAATGAGATGGACACTGTCTTTGGGCCATCTGTTAAGAGAAAGATTGCGGCATACAGTAGTTGTATATCACCATAAACAATATGTTAAGAGTATCATTGTAGCATATACTGTAGTTGTACAATACAATAAACAATATGTTAAGAGCAAGATCGTAGCATACAGTAGCAATACAATAAACAATCTGTTAAGAGCTGCCAGCATTGTAACATACAGTAGTACAATACAATAAACAATCTAAAGTATGTCAAATTTAACTTCATAAAACGAAAAGTGAACGTAAATAAGAGCAGTGTGTCACTCAGTCAAATTTGTCACTGACAACCTTTTTGAATAATTATGGCCTTCATTTAAATTTTATATTTTATATTTTCACAATAAGCCAGCTGTTAAAAGTAGAATTTTGGAGGGAAGGTATGGCAGATTGGGCATGAGGTTCAGAGATACATGTAGATATACATGTACTTCTTTAGATGGCAACAGAATTATATAAAAGTTAACTATTAACATACCCAGTAGATCCTACACTTGTTACAGTTTCACATTTAATTTGTTTTTAATATTTACTGTGCTAATTTACTGCTTTCCATAGAGCCTTTGCAATGTTGTTGTTTCTATTTGCATTGGTCAGCATTGATCAAGTGAGAAAATCAACTTTGTCAGATAAAACTTCATGTCAAAAACTAATAATCACTCATGTGAAATATTGAGCGTCATAGCTTTCATAGGCCTTTTCCCAAATAGAACGACTTTTTGAAATATTTCTTTACGAAAATTCTTTTTTTTACGATTAGATTTTTCACACTGAAAATAGTAAAACTGTGATGTTTTACCGCCATAAACTTGAAAAGATATTCACATTCAAAAGTGCAGATTTTTACAAAAACAATTTGAACCGGCACAACGCTGCAATTCTAAAAGCATAATTAATTGCAAGGGAATGCCCATGTTAAGATCAGGTAGCTACAACATTTGAATATGGCTCAACTTTAAACTTACTTGAGGAACAAGGAATCTAGATTGTTATGCATGAAACATAACAATCTAGAAACCATTTGTGGTTCTTTCCAGTATTTCAGAACTGAGGTGCTGTTTTCACCCATCAAATTAAATAAATTAACCTTCTGTGTATACAATGTTGAACCGATAATTCCTTATAAACATTGGGGCTAATTTCCAATGCATTTTCAAACATTTCAAAACCATTTCAACGTTCTGACATAACATTGTGGAACATCGACACACGCATTGGAAATACATTATAATGCAATTTCCTTAAGCTGGGTTTTCACATGAAGGGTCACATATTTACACATAATTATTATATTACTTACACAGAATACGAAGATAAGTAGAAGTTCCTTTTCCAAGTCCTAGAGAATTCTCTGCTGCACAAGTGTACCAATTAGCATCATTCTTCTGCAAATTATTTATCCTCAGCCTTCTATTGCTGTCAGACAGTTGAAACTTGGAAGATGGATAAATTCGGCTGCCTGTTCCTTTACCCAGATAATAATAATAGTTTGTAACAACAGGAACACCATCAGCAGTGCAGTACAACTCTGTACTTGAAGTACCTTCAGTAAGGGACTGGTTTCTCGTCAGAAATGTAACCTCTGGTTTATCTGAGATATGAAAACAATTCAGAAATAAAAACAGAAATCACTTTTACGTAACTACCCACCCACCCCTCCCTTGGATATGCATCATCCTATTAACGATTAACCATTTAAGGTTAGGATAAAGTGTGGGGGAGGGGTGGGGATTTCCCAGAAACCGAGATTGATCCAAAAAAAAAGTTGGTGACATTTTTGAAAACTCAACATTTTACAGAATTTGTTAGTCAGGCCCGTGATATTTGCATCAGACATTGCCTTGTTTAATCAGCAGTTCAATTTCCCTTTTGTGGGAGGACTTGTCCTGAAGCAAGAATATTTTTTACTTATTTTGCTCCTGTGATTGGTTCAGGTTTTGGCTTTACAAAACTCAATCAAAAACTGCTCCATAAGAACAGATGTACATGTACAACAGGGAATGAGCCAGGCTGCGCCATTGCGGCATTCCTGCTTTAAAAATACATTGTCCCTTGAAAAAAATACAATGGTCAAATTGACCCGCTTTGGCTGCTTCCAAAGGAAATTAAATGCCAGTTCACTCGCAAAAGGGCCAAATTGTCCCTTCTGGCTCAATTTCTGGCTCAATCCCTGGTACAATATACCCTTACATCTTTGGTAACAAAATCATGCCCACTGTAATAGTCAACAAAATAATAGCAGTTGCAGCGGTATTCACCACAAGAGCTCCTTCGTATTGACCCAAACGCCTCACTTCAATGTAATGAAGCACTTAATTCAAACTGTGTCATGCTTGTTTAAGAGGATGGTTGTGTCATACAAGAATGTTGGTTTCAATGGTGCTTCATTACATCGAAGTGAGGCATTCGGGTTGATACTGCTGAAACTGCTATTCGTAGACAAAACCATAATTGAAGGGCTGTGTGCAAAAAGGGCATAAGTGACTCTTGATCACATTTTAAATTCTCCTTCAATTTCTTTGTTTTCCAAGGAAGAATTTAGAACGTGATCAAGAATCACTTACGCCCTTTTTGCACACAGCCCTTCAATTATATCAGCTATTACCATAAGCACTTGTATTAAAATAAGCAGCACCTTTTTAAAAAAAATTCTTGTTCGAAGTTGGTAATGCAGCTTGTCTGTATCTACAACAACATCTAGAACCCTTTCCAAACGAATATGGCTGTTTACTAAGTCCAAACAAAATAAATGTTCTTTCCAACAATGAGCTGAAAAAATCCAGGTACAAATGTAGGTAATTAAGGTTGGAAAATAATTTTATTTGGTTAATTGTTTTTGCTTTTTTTGCATCAAGTAAAATTTTATACCTGTACATGTAAAACTATATACTTATTACCATAAAATTAATACCGATGTACAGTATTGGCCGCACCTTGCCAAATTGATTAATCTGGTAAATACCCATCTGAAAGGTACAATGCAGGTTTTGGGGCAATTTTTTTCTTCCTCTGTTTTTGGCCTAAGCACGAAGCTCACTGGAGGATTTATAACTTAATGGTACAGACTGAACAAGTAAATTTACTAACTAGGGATATTTATAACATGGCTCACTTCATGAAGACCAGCTTGGCTCAAATTTTGTAGTCTCTATGGGCAGTAACATTGTATGGACCATAAATTGATAAATCACAGCTCATGATCATGAAGAAAAACAAATATTTTGGTCTTATATTCACTGCATTTACTTTTACTTGCGTTTACTTTGGGTTTACTTTGCATGTACTTTGAGTTTAGTTTGCGTTGACTTTTATAAGCACAAAATAAATGCAGCACCTTTTTGCATTTTGCATTTTAAAGTAAAATTAATGCAGGGTTTACTTTGCGTTTGTGTTGAGTAACGCAAAGTAAACGCTTTTATTTTTATTATTTAGTTTCAATCAGTACTGTAGCTAAGTAATTTTGCAAGCTACGATTGGATTTGGTCAATTTACAGTCCACAACTTCTGGCCTCAAAGAAAATAAAGAAGTACAATGGTATGGACCTCTCATTCTGTTAATAAGAGGTATTTATTCATTTAGAGTTGCAGTACTTACATCTGACAGTGACGCTCAGGGAGTACTGATCATGAAATTCATATATATCCACTTTGACAGTTGCTATACATTTGTATGTCCCTTTGTCACTTCTTCCAGCATTTGTAATCTCATAATTAGACTTTAATGGGTTGTCTTGCACCAGAACATCATTTCTGTACCACCTTATTCTGGGTGTGGGGCTGCCAGTGGCTCCACACTGAAGTGTCGCACTCTGTCCCTCCTCAAGAGCAACATTTGGTGTTTTAGTTGTGATGGAAGGTTTAACTGTAATGAGATAAACATTGTACGGAGTCCTCGCTCAATAATAATAATATTTTATGAGAGTATTACATTAGTTGATAGAGCAGATTTCACATGAATGGGACAAACTACAGCACTGACTGCAGCACAGTTACCGTACAGCATGCTGTGACATTGAAATGGTGTCCCATTTTTTATGTCCTGCTGATCCAATCAAATTACAGAAATACAGTACAGCATGGTTACAGCGGGGGTTACGGACATGCTGTAATTTGTCCCACTCATACAATATACTGTAAGTACATAATTTACAATATTCATTCCACTGTATATCCAATACAATTCTGTTACTCATAAATTATGGCCTTGTGCATGGAGTTGGTGTACACGAGCATAACATAAAATTCTAACGCTACGTTATATTATTTTTCTCAAAATCCTATAACCCTAGGTCTTCAGAAAATAAAACTTCAGTCTAGGTAGAAAAACGAGCAAAATACTTTCGAAAATGATTTTATTTAAAAAAAAACGAATTTGTTCGAATTCTGTCTGAAAAAGGTAGTCATTTTCCACCCGATTTTTACTCCACATTGCAATGAATTTTTATTGTTTAAGAAATATTGCATAATTATGTACATGTACTTTGAGGTGAAGTGCACTTGAAATTCGCCACAAAACGCTGTGGTTTTCTTGTACTTCATGCTTTCTTCAAAAGAAATCAGTCAAAAACTAGCGTTAGAAAAAAATCAATGTTGAAAAAAACACTCGTTCCAAGCTTTCATTGTGCCTTTTTTGCCTTCAATCGCGCAAATCGCGCACTTTTTCCATCACGTCAATCGCGCCCTTTTTCTATCGCGCACTTTTTCCATCACACAAATCATGCAAATTGCGCCCGAGTTAGTAGATTGTAATCGTAAAATACAAACAGTATGTCTGTAAAATACAAACAGTAAATACAAAATGTTCACCTTAAAACATAGCGGCTTTTTTGCTTGTATTTTATAAACTCCAAAGTACAGCTCTTGCAAAATAAAGCGGGTGAAATAAGCCCTCGTTTTGTATCAAAGATTTCTCATTTGTGGTGTTGCATGATACTTCCAAAACTTAACGTCTTTGTTTCCAATGAAAAAAACACTTCCTCTGTTTAAGTCTGAAAAAAAAACTAAGCTCGATTTAAAGACTGCGAGCCCATTCAACCCCCGTGGGAATCTTTCTTGGAGTTACTATATA
Organism: Actinernus sp. WN-2022; assembly: GCA_030867875.1. Taxonomy (NCBI): domain Eukaryota; kingdom Metazoa; phylum Cnidaria; class Anthozoa; order Actiniaria; family Actinernidae; genus Actinernus; species Actinernus sp. WN-2022. The sequence continues at coordinate 19,701,038 of JAOWCC010000064.1, read as the reverse complement.
ATATTTATTGGATTCTAGTGTGCTGGAGTTTAACTTGAATGAACTTCATCACATTGTGGATTCAGACGGTCGATCTGTGCACAATTTAAGGCTGATTTCCATCGGATCACAAAGATAGCAAAATTTGCATAACACATTAATAAAATTTCTGACAAAGCCGAAAGAGACTAGCCATTAAAAACCATTCATTTGTTGAATATACAGTCATTTAAGTCATAATCTTGTCATTCAACGTTAACACTCAAATTTAAGTGATTAAAATGAATGGTTTCGCATTGATGTAAATATATTTATTGGCAAAGTGATAGCAAAAAGTGCAAAAAAGGCAAAAAGTGTGCCGATGCAAAAAATGTAAAAAGTGCGCGATCTGCGCGATTTGCAAAATGGAGATTGTGCGTGCCGGAAGGCACGATTGCCGCAATGAAAATTCACTCTGAAATTGAGAGGTTTTGTTGCGTGGCTTTCACGTTTTTTTTCTGTTGAGAACGGTTGATATTTTTATTCTCGGCGCCATGTTCCTCCCTCTTTCGAAGATAAAGATTCACAGTTGAGAAACTACATCAAACTAAGGTCAGAGTGGTGGGAATTTAATAACATTCAATTAAATAACGACAAAGTTACAACAATTCTAAAACAAATTTTGTCTAAATTTTCTCCATTTTCGTCGTGTACACCAACTTCGTGCGCGAGGCTGTATTGTAACTATTATTAATACAGTATTATGAATAGAATCTGCAATTGGAAGAATTTATACCATTCATTTGACATTAAACATGTACAATGTATGTGTATATGTTGCGGTTCAAAAATATTTGGGTTCAATTTTTTTTAAACCAGTTCAAAAAAAATTAACCAGTTCAATTTTTTTACACCAGTTCAAATTTTTTACACCAGTTCATTTTTGTAAATCTGGTTTATTTTTAAGGTTCTAAAAGCGAAGTTACATTGTATGTTAACTGTGTTCACTTAGTGATTTAGCCCTGAACACCCTAAATTGATGACTACATGTAGCTCTAAACACCCTAAATTAGTGAGCACCCGTTGTTGGCGGTTAGGGTGTTTTTAAATGCAGGGGTAGGGTTTGTATTAGTTCACAGGACCATCAAAGAAGCATTATTTTCTGTGTTGTTCAGTGATCTAAATTTAGTGACTATAGCTCTAAAAACCCTAAATTAGTGAGCACCCATTGCTGACGGTTAGGCTGTTTTTAAATGTAGGGGTAGGGTTTGTATTAGTTCACAGGACTATTGAAGAAGCATTATTTTTCTGTGTTGTTCAGTGATCTAAATTTAGTGCAGACTATAGCTCTAAAAACCCTAACTTAGTGAGCACCCTTTGTTGACGGTTAGGGTATTTTTAAATGTAGGGGTAGGGTTTGTATTAGTTCACAGGACCATTGAAGAAGCATATATAGTGCTTGGGTAGGGTATTCTGCAGTTGCCCCAATAAGGCTTTTGTTAGTTACTCTTTGACTTTATCGTACTTAAGACTTAATGAAAAATAAGTCTTGTGCAGGTAAATAATCGAGTAGTCAGGTGACTATACAGTTCACTCATGTTTTGTTCACGTAATTATACAGACAATTACGAAAATCCGTAAGACCCACAAGTTTTTATAAATGTTGGAGACAATGGTGCTTGCCGGTAAACTGATTTTACTATGCTTTTAATCGGATATTGTTGGGCATGAGAACGGTACAAATTATGTAAGAAAACTGACACTGACAGCTAATAACTTTTTGAGTTTTATACATGTAATACCTGCCTGAGAATGATTTTATTCACGGCCATTTTTGGCAGTTTTTCTTGTCCTCCCTGCACTTTATAATTCTATAGATCTAAAACAATCCTTCCTACACAATTTCTTTGCTGTCAGGTTATTTATAGAATCTGATTTATAAACTTAATTCCATAATTTTCTTGTCAAGTCAGAGATTCTCTTTCATCGCTTTTGACAGATATTGCTTCACTCTTCCATAGATTTTTTTTTTTAATATAAAGTGAGAGGTGAAATCCTATTATCTGATTTTCTTTTAGTTCGGTTTTAACTCTATAAAAGTCGGTTTGGTTCAGAGTTTCCCCGCTTCTAATCGTGCAACTCAGCGAAGTTTTCCAAGTCCGACTTTGTTAGTAGTGTGCATGCGTGAATAAAATTTAATATGGAAATTAGTTACCAGTCCCCTCTCGGTTAAGAAAGGCTATATTATTCCAAAAACGTGACTGGAACTCCAACGCAAGTCTCTGTGGTGCAGTTGGTAAAGCTCTGGTCTTCCAAGGCATTCTTCCAAGCAAAGGGTTGCAGGTCCCACTACCGGCGGTGAACGAAAAAGTGTAAAAAAGTATGTAGTAATGATGTGTAATTAATGAGTGAATTACAAAGTTGGTTGTGGGGGATAGAGAAGGGAAAAGGAGTTAGGGATGGGGAAAGGTGAGTTCGGTATCGAGGGAGGGGAGAGTGGTATAAATTTTATTCTCAGGGGAATTTTTTTTTCTTTTTAAATTCTCCCCCAAAAAACTAACCCCTTTTTTTATGAATCCCAAAAAAATGAAAAATCACTTTTTAGAATCTTGGAAGAAAAAAAAAATTTGAAATTTAACTGGTTTGAAAATTCTGAACCAAAAAATTATCCAACCACAACATATACCGTAGAACCCTGATATATAACGAACCCAGTTACAACCAAGTCCCCAGTATAACGAACATGTCTTTTCAGCCCGACAAAAGTAAAGTACCGTACATGTAGTTTGTATGAATTAGATCCCGGGTATAAGGAATCCTCCGACAATAAAACAAACCTATTTTTCTGGTGCCCTTGGCACTTTGTTATAATAGGGTTCCACTGTAGTATGTACTTTGCACTGCTCCAGTATTTCAGCACTTACCTATTACTACCAGATTAGCATAGTCAGCCAGGATATTGTTGTTTGAGAAAGTCAATGTACACTTATATTTTCCTTTGTCTGCTGCTTGCAAACCCCTGAGTTGGAACCCAGCCTGCCCTGATCCTGATGTAAAGGTCACTCTGCTACTGTAGAGTGATGCAACTTGAGCATTGTTACCCGAAGCTATTGCAATTGTGTCATCAATTGAAGGATCAGAAGCCCTTGGCTTTAGGAATAACCACTGGCTGAATACTCTTGTAAGTCCACCATCAGAGAATCGCCAATCAAATGTTATACTGCTATCTTTGAGTGCATACACATTTTTGCCATTGTACTCGGTGCTAAGCCAACTAGGGGCACAATCTGTGAACACAACAGAAGAATATCACATATTTACAGACTTAAGCCTGGTTCTTGTATGCCAATAATTATTGCCAAGAACATGCCAGCAACACACTGTAGCTACACATACTGCCTGGGATGCTCTTCTGGTTTATGTAAACACTTGCTGGTAACATCAGAATTAACAACCCCAGCTCAGATTGCAGGCATGCCTGTGAAGTTGAGCTGAGTTCAACTTTGCAGGCATGCAGTTGGTTCTCCCAACTTGCTGGCGCAAGACAGATGTTATAAGAATAGCATAGGGGTATACTGGCAGCACATCACAGGTTAACCATGGGCTTGCCTGAGATATGATGACATCAACACAGGAAGTTATGTTGGAGGCATAGCTGTGGCATACATTGTATGAAAACCAGGCTTTCCATATCCACTTTGTAAATCATTGGCAAAAGCATAAAAATAAAAAAATAGAATAAAGGACTGCAAGCAACTCCCTCTAGTTTTCTTGGAAACTGCTCAGGGAGTTCACATACTGTATAAGACTGGCCTGGACAGCACTTGAAGGGGCTACATGTAGATCATAAAAATTAAAACCACAACTTAACCATTTCCCCAGAGTACATCCACACCCCGGAAAAATGTGAATATATATGCTATTACACAGAGGCTCTTTTACAGGACCCATTGCAGCCATTAGGTTTGGATCTTCCAACTTAAGAAGAGTATCCTGCACATGCTGCCTTGGGTTATCTATAGATGACGAATTAGGCTGGTCCAAGCACTTAACTGACCTAATTAAATTGTATGTCAAGAAGCTAAACCTTCTAAAGTCCCTGTATTTTCTTCCTGAGCATGCTAAGTTAGACTTCTACTTCAAGGTTAGTTTTCCTGCTGTCACTTATGGATTTATATGTTGGGGATCGTGTAGTATAACACTTCTAGACTCATTAAACCGAATTCTTTACTGGGCTGCAAGGATAATTTTTGGACTCCATTGGCTAACACCACGTGAGGACGTAACTGCCTCTGCCAAATGGAAGCCACTGAACTATTACTAAAACCTAAGACTTGCCTGTTTTGTACATAAATGTTTTCACAACCTAGCACTTCCTGTATTACGTATGGCCTTTCCTAAGAGAATACTTACATACTCTTTATGTAACACTCACTGTATCAGTCTGCCCACACTGAAAACCAACTACCTGAAATTGTCAATAACATACAGAGGTACGAGGCTTTGGAACAGCCTCGGTAACGACCTACAGGTGTAAGGTCAACTTAATCTTAAAAGAAACACTGAACTACTGTAAATACCTGAATAGAGTAAGTATAAGTTATTAGTTTTATTATTACTATTATTATCATTATTATTACTAGGGTAGAATAGCATAGTTATAAGCACGACCACATCAGCAATGCTGTAAATTTATCGTGGGTAAATAAATATTATTATAATGTAAGAAGAAAGAGACAAGGAATGAAACTCAAGATTTTGTTTGTAGTATCTGTGCCTGGAGTAACAGGGGATGGAAGTGGAAATGGCAGATGACAGAACTGTCCGACTGTATCTGCATAATGTATTGAATGTGACAGAACTGTCAGATTGTGTCTGCATAACGTATCAAATGTAACATAACTGTCAGACTGTGTATGCTTAACATATCAAAAACACAACTTTATTTGCTTTATGTCACTTCAGTCCCCTGTTACTCTAGGCACAGATACTACAAACAATATCTGGAAATATATAGTAGTAAAATCTATAATGCTCTATAGCATGCAAGACTTCTTCATCCATGGATTACAATAGATACTCTTTTTGACTAACAGAATATCAAGAATTTGAGTCTGTACAGTAGGTATTTTCGTTGGAGCATATTTTTAAAGGCAGCCATTTTGAGTTTCGTCCCTTGTCTGTTTCTCCTTACACTATGCACGTGCACAATCTCTGAGGAAACGGTCAAGTTGTGGTTTGAATTTTCGTGATCTAGCCCATTCAAGCAACATGAGCATGCTCCAGTCCAGTCTTATATGTGGGCTCCCTGTGGCCACTGTCTGTCTTCTGTCCTTCATTGTAATTTTTGTCTGAGCAAAGATTGGGAATGAGCCCAAACTTTCAATTAAGGGGGAGGCTAGGGGAAGAAAGTGAATTTCCTGTTGTACCAGCAACGGAAAATTCCTATTGGTCAAAAATACAAAGGTTGATGACAGATCATGTCAAAACTGTATCCACTGAGTCTGTCAGATACATTACAAGTATGTTCATCAAAACTGATATGGCAATGATGGCAACGTCAGTGATTTTATGAAGAGTTAGCCTGAATTTCAGCCGTCTCCTCCGGTTCGTTCCTCCCGAGAGAGACGTCTGAATCCAATAGCCGATAATGCCGTCCAGTGACGTCACTACCAGAAAACCTGGTAGTGATCTTTGATTGGTTCATATTCTATAATTTCGCATAATTATCATAATTAACTCATCCAAGAAGATGGCAGGATTCACTTTGGACTCGCGGTTGTTGATCGTTGAGTTTCAGTGTAGTGATTGTCTTTGGCAAAGACCTTGAATTCGTAAGGAAAACATCTGGAAATGGATTGAAAGTGTCCTGCACAATAACCGGCCGACTGCCCTGTAAACATGTACATTTTATCCCGTCGCGTCCGTGGGGTTGTTGATAATCAATTATTTGTTCACACTCGCAGTGGTAAAGAATGTTGCTTCTCTCTTCAAGGAACTGTTCTTTCCCGTAAAAGAGTCTTCGTATTTCTTCGAAAATTCTCCATTATCTTTTCATGTTTTTCTACTTTTCTGTTGCATCATTTACATAGGTAATATCTTGTAGCTGTGTCGATTCGAACGGCAGATCGCGAAAGATCAACAGAAAGACAAAGATCAACTGTACTTTGCCTATAAATATAATATTATAACGATTTGTTGCTTCAAAAAGGTTTTCACAACATAAGAGGCACTTTAGAAGCAAATTATGGGATGGAGATATTATAGGTAAGGCTTTTATTTTGGCCAGCATGATCTCAAATAATTTCTCAAGGCGAGCGATGGCTTTGTTTTTGTGACCCACAAACTCTTACTACCGCCGTGAGTTTTATTTGCATAAATTAAATTGTTAATCCGCCTTGACGTCACTGGACAGCATTATCGGCTATTGGATTCAGTCGTCTCTCTCGGGAGGAACGAACCAGAGGAGACGGCTGAAATTCAGGCTAATGAAGAGTGTGCGAAAGTCCATCTCATAAGCTGAAATTAAAATGGCTCTCCCTAAAGGAGATGAAGCAATTAAATTATAGAGGATATCAACCTTGTCCAGTATATATAATATGTATAATTGGGCAAGCCTAACAGCAGCACTCCCAATTATCTGAACTGAGGTAATGACCTAAAAAAAAGATAAAATTATACAAAGAAAAAGATACAAAGAAAAAATATAAAAAGAAAATTAATAACTGGTAGAATCAAGGAAAATCAGTTCAAAAGGATTAGAAGGAAACTGGATAAAAAAGAACAAAATTAATATCACTAGCTACTGGTCAAATTTTCAATCCAGGTCGCCTGGTTTCAACAATACATGCACAGGTGCAGTACTTTTCAGGCACGTCGCTCGTTGGGATTTGGGCATGAGGGAAACTGGAAGTCAACCAATATTATTGCTCTCACCCTATATCTATGATGGTCCACTCATGCAGTGGAAGCTCCACTGATGTATTTAACAAATAGATTCCATTCTGCCATGCGTCTACCCTCTTATGGATGCACAGATGACATCAAATCATGAAGAGAACAAAGAAGTGCACCACAAGATGCAGTAGAGTGACGTAACTGATATTCTCTTCACGTTATGATGTCATCTGTGCATCTATAAGAGGACAGACGCACGGCAGAATGAAATCTATTTGCACCATCCATGTATGTGTCCTCTAATAACAAACAGCTCTTGACCAACCAGAGCGTGTGTTTCAGACTGATTATTAAATAAATGTATATGTACATGTACATGTATCCTAGTTAAAAGCTCCAAAAACTCTGAATTTCTAATGGGACCTGAAACAACCATAAGAGCTGATCAAAGCCAGGATCCAGCTACATGTAATACACAGATCAAATTGGAATTTAGCATTTTGGTTTTTGTGGAGGGAGGAAGTCCGGAGGACCTGGAGAAAAAGTTGGCTCGCCCCCCAGAGTCACCCTACCTTGTGAACCAAGTGCCTTGGGAGACGGTTGACTTCGTTTTATAAAGAAATGTATGAAAAGTTGGCTCGCCCAAGGTAGCTTGGAGGGGAGGGTGACCTGGGTCCCTTAGCCAACTTTTCTTCATATAAACTTTTCTTCATATAAACTAAAGCTCGAAACTGCAACCAATACAGTCTAAAATATGTAACCTGAGTATCAGGCTATCAAGAAGGGGGGAAAAAGGGCCTGATATTCAGGTAAAAATATGCGACTAAATTTCCTTTGGTGACCAAAACTTTCAAAACAGTTGACTAAACATTTTTATCTAGATACCAGCTGGCGCTATGTGTTGTTTATTTTAATTTCAACCCCATTCACAATGTACATTTACTCAATTACAGCAGACATCAGAACAAACTCTTTACAAAGACTTTAGTTAAAGTGATAAAAAATTAGCGTTGAGAAACCACAAGAATCGGAACATCTGATTCATACCTTATTTAACTTCTGTAAATCACAAAAAAAAAACGCTGAAATAATCATTGTCAAAGTAAAAATCTTAACAATATAGTGAATACTAAAATAATAACAATAACAGCTCGCATATATTTCATCTTCACCACCATGGAGTCGATCGACTTACACGCAAACAGCGTGAAAGAATCGTCAAAATCTATGGGCTCTTGTATTCAGAGGAGAAGCCATTTACAAATATCTTAATAATCTGAACAAATAACGGGTCCTGGAAACAATTAAAACGCAAAATATTCGGGAACAAAGCTTGGTCGTTGCAAAGAGAGCTATAGCTAGGTTCTGCACTGTGAAGCGTGCAGACAATGACTGAGTTTTGTCTTTTTCCTAACTAATTATATAGCTTGATTGCTTGTATTCCAAGAAGTTTGGATACATTATGAAAGGTTTACGTCTTGGGCAACCAATAATTGAGATCAGTAGATATAATCAATCATTTCTAGGGCAGCATTAACCTAGAAACCAAAAAAATAATCTAACTTTCGTGAAATTCCTCTCTGAACGTTTCGTGTCGGGCATGCAAGCGAATATTAACACGATCATAACAGTAAAACTCTTCCTAATCGCATACTTAACGAAAATCCAGCTCTAAATTTCGATCAAGTGCAACATCATGAAGATTTCATGAAGTTAGGACAGTTTAAATGAGCGAAAACCCTGCTAAGTTCAGTTAAGTCTCTAAATTGACAATTTTAGATCACTACACAACTCACCTACGTCTGCGAACCGCAAGCCACAAACAGATAAGAGTAGAATCGCTCCAAATGCGTTTAAATCCATGATGTTGCTTTGAGCAACTGAGCAAACAATCTACGAGAATCCTGTATTGTCGTGCATCAAATCATAAGAGCAGTGTTTGGGTCAGAATACACAAACTTCGGCATTTCTTCTAGCCCGAAAAGAATTTGGAAAACATTGAAACACGCTCGTCAACGGCCAGCTCACCGCTTTGCTACAATCTACCAATCAGGAGCGGGAATCGATACCACGTGATAGACTCCTGCATGGTCTACTTGCAAAACCATTATAGAAAATATTTTCTGATTGGCTTATTCTTCTCTCCAACTTTTTCGTTGTTTTTGTCGTACGGCCCTAAACGTTCCTTGACGAGCTTTCACTTCAAGTGAAAATACAAAAACACTCTTTTGTATGCCTATTATGATATGTTTATTTCAATCTTAAGTTCGAATCAACCTTAACTCTTGGGATAGACTCGACCAATCAGCAGTAAGAATATTAAATTGTTATACGCTATTGTCAACAAAGGCCTCGCTACGAAAATAACCGTGATATGTGATCAAAATTCCGAACATATTTTTCTAGCGTAACAATTGTTGGCTTTCTGCCCATTCCGGAATAACATCGTGGCTAAGATATGAACTATTTTGTCGTTTAAAAGGGAGTTTTCATTTTTTATATCATCCACCTTTTCTAAAAAAAAAACGTCTACTAGATTTGAGAATGATGATATTATTCCTGTTACCATCGTTTCCGTTATGGTATAAATATCAGTTACGTTTAGTCAGGAGCACTGGTTCAGACGTTCAGTATAATACCACATCAGTGAATATCACTTTTCGCGCGCTCTGATTGGCTACTCAAACAACAGTTAACAATTATTCACCGAAGTGGAGGTGAATAGTGGTGGATATTTACCGAGCCGCTTCGGCAATCAACCAAATAGTTATTTTACTTGATCGCTGCTTTACTCGGAGGTGAATATGAAATCATATTCACTGTTTGAGTAGCCAATCAGAACGCGCGAAAAGTGATATTATTAAACATTAGGGACTACCTAGTCAAAAATGTGCAGGGGAGATGCAACGGGGGTAGAGAATGAAATCAAAAAGACTAAAAAATATACAACCCTCCCTGGACAATGAGTATGAAATATTTTGACCCTTTCTGGCCTATAACCACCCATTTTTCAGTTCCCCATGATTTATGACCCTCCATTTTTATGGGGTTCAAAAAAATATGACCCTCCATCTCAACCCCCTCCCCCCTGCTAATTTCTGACCAGTCCCTTCAGCGACAACCCTAATGAAACCCCGATTTAATTATCCGTAAAACTATGTAATTAGAAGCTCCCGTAAGGGACCGTGACCACCATTGGTGGTTTTAAAGAATTGGAAGAAGGTGGAAAATAGTATTTACGAACAGGTTTTGTTAATAACAGTAGTATATTCGGAAGTAAAATGATACCCGTTTTTTGTTGCACAACAAAAGAATGTAGTGGAGGCCTTCAAACAACGAAGACCTCCACTCCATTCTTTCCTTGCACAACAAAAAGTGGTATCAGTTTTACTTCCGAATATACTACTAGGGGGGTCATAAGGGTCATACAAATCGTCACTAGACATCCTTGCACCTAAAAATCCAAACTTGAGCAACTGTTAAAGATAATGTTAACATATAGTATATCGACGTCGGCACGCAAGGTAGAAGATGGTCACCCTCGAAGAACTGCGCGCGCAAGCAAAGCAATTTGGGTTGCGAGGTACTTCGGGGTTCGACAAAGCCAAGCTCGCCCAGGCAATAGCTGAGGCTCGCGCTCTCGAATGGGAGAATAGAATCGAACGAGCCGATCGAACAGGTAGGTTCCCAGCTCTTCGTGGCGATCCTGAAAATCTACACAAACGAGCTCAACGTGCCCGAGAAACCAAACAGTTGGATGAGGAGGTTGCGGCAAGCCTGAGGGCAAAAGCTGTCGAAGAACGGGCTATAGCAAACCCTCGAAGCCGTGTGCCTCATAGGCAACGAGTTATCCGACGGTTCCTGCAAGAGCCTCGTAGTGAGCCACTTCCACAGAGTCTAGCTCGAGAGGCAGGTGCTATTCTCGATGAGAGAGATGGAACGCTCGAGGGAGTGGAGATAGGTCGCCGTACTATCCAGTGGCGCTTCTTCCAAGGTGTGGCAGGAGATTTAACCCTTAGGATCATGGAAAAGTTAGTTGCAAAGGTAACCACCAGCTTCTACCTGCGCTACAGCTACACCTATCGCATTCGCAATGTCAACGATGGACGTGTGATGCTATTCTCCAAGACTGTCCCCGGCTCTCCATGGTTGAATGTCCTAGGCAATGCAGAGGAGTGGATCAATAGCAAAGAGCTATCTCGATTGAATCCTGACAACATCAATCGACCGAATACCCAATGGGCCTTCGTGCGTTGGATCTACGTGGATGTCAAAGTCGTGATCGATCGTCAGCCTCTGTTGGGAACAGGCCCACTGCCTCAATGGCTTCGCCAGAAAAAAGGAATGCTTGCCCTTGATCGATATGGTGACAACCTATGTCTTTGGCGTTGCCTTGCCGTATGCAAAGGAGCCCGTGCAGACAAGTGCAACACCTCGGCTCGAAGACTTGCCCAGGACTTCTATCGCCTGACAGCGCCCACGCAAGACGTTCCCAGAACTTCCTTAGACCAGCTGGAGGAAGTCGAGTTACACTTTGGAATTGGTATTCGGGTGTATGAACCCACGGAGGGTGGCGTTTGGCATCTGACGCGGCATGCGCCCCACTACAAGCATACGATGACGATTGGGATATACGAAGGACATGCCTTCTATATCAAGGACGTCAAAAAGCTATGGCACATCTACGTATGTAATGACTGTAAGCAACGGTTCACACAGGCTTGCAACCTTCAACGCCATGCAGATCGTTGCAGTCGTGGAGAAACGAAGATTGTTTGCCCCGGAAAAGTAATTACAGTACCCCAGACGGCATACGAAAAAGCCTTCTGGCCAGAGAGCGATTCTAACAAAGCCAGCAAAGCCGCTCTACGCTGGTTGAAACGCGAAGCCGAAAGGATTGGGCAACACATTCATCACGCAGCTTGTGGACATGGTGGAGAGCATTGGCTCGAAGGAGCAGCGGTTGATGGCTACGAACCTCTTTCGAAAACCATCTTCCAATTCCATGGATGCTACTTCCACGGCTGCCCAAAATGCTTCCCTCAAGAGAGATATCTGTATCGTAAGACCTGCAAAAGAACGGAGAGTCTACGTGAGGCAGGTTACGTAGTAGTGGAGGCTTGGGGTTGCTCCACGAAGAAGACGAACGAACCGGTTCCAACGCCAACGCAAACCGCCTACCCACACGCCATAGTGTACGACTTTGAAGCCTACCTCGATAGAACGAAAGGTCGACAACCAACGGACCGATTGAGCATCGAAAACGTCCACGTTCCCATATCAGTATCAATTGCCGACACGTACGATCGAACACCAACCCATCTCTGTCGACGTGATCCAAAGGAACTCATAGCTGCCTTCATTGAAGAACTCCAGCGAAGAGCGCAGAACATCCAAGAAGTCGTTGCGGAACAGTTCTGCTCCAAGACACCTGAATTCTCCTTCGACACACTATCGAAGGAACAACGGATGAGAATCGACGAATGGGTCAACCAAGTTCCCGTTCTAGGCTTCAACTCTGGCAGGTACGATTTGAATTTGATCAGAAACTATTTCGTAGAATCTATTGCCGACACATGCAAGAAAGTCAGAGTAGCGAAGAAAGCCAATTCCACTATGTTTCTCTTGACTCCCGATTTCCGTTTCCTCGATGTGATAAACTACCTTGGACCTGGGATTTCCTATGAACGTTGGATCACTGCCTATGGATGTGAATCGCAAAAGAGTTTCTTCCCATATGAGTGGTTCGACTCTCCCGACAAGTTGGATCACGTTGGATTACCAGATTATCGAGAGTGGGGTTCAAAGTTGAAAAGAGAACACCTACTATCTAGGTCAGAGTTCGAAGATTGCGAGCGCACCTTTCGCGACAAAGGAATGGAGACCTTCGCAGATTGGCTACGATACTACAACGACCTAGACGTAGTCCCATTCCTAGAGGCACTCGAAAAGATGCGAGATTTCTACCACGAGAAGGGAGTAGACATGCTGAAAGACGCAGTGTCCATCCCAGGAGTCTCGCTACAGTTCCTGCTTCGAGGTAGTGTAGAACGGGGAGCCGAGATGTACGCTCCAGGTGAGGAAGCCTACCACATGCTGAAAGGCGCTGTCGTAGGAGGACCAAGTATAGTGTTCACTAGACGCCACGAAGCAGGAGTGACTAAGATTCGCAGTCATCAGGGAGGAACTAAAATTTGTCGTAAGATTCTTGGATACGATGCCAATGCCCTATATCTTTCTACTATGGCCCTAGAAATGCCTTGTGGAAAAGAAGAGGTCGTTCACTATGATGAGCCAGATCTAGCCGTTGAAGACTTCGTCGAATGTCTACGAAACGATGCGTGGTTTGGCTACGCGGAGGTAGACATCGAGATACCAAAAGAATTGTGGACGAAATTTGAGGAGATGCCCCCCTTCTTCTACAACAAGAAAATCCCCAAGGAAGCAATTCCTCCACAAATGTTGGCCTACCTCGCAAGGACGGGTAGAAAGCTCAGCGAGGAAAAGAAGCTAGTTGGGAGTCTCTCTGGAAAGAGGTTGCTACTCTACGAGCCCCTACTACGTTGGTATCTCGATCATGGCGCGATCGTAACTGCTGTCTACCGTACGATAGACTACTTACCCGAAGAAATCTTCGAATGGTTCGTTACCCAAGTCACTGAAGCGCGAAGAACAGGAGATGTAGACAAAAGTAAAACTTTGCTGGCAGATGTGTTCAAGCTACTTGGAAATAGCGCCTATGGGAAATTGATTGAGGCTTTGGAGCGACAAACTAATGTCGCCTATACCAAGGATGAGAAAGTTGTGGACAAAGCATTGCGAAGTGTTTGGTTCGAAGATCTGGAAGAGGTTGGTGAGGCATACGAACTCGAGAGTAGAAAGGCCCAGATCCGAATCAAACGCCCTTTCCAAGTAGGTATCGCGGTATATCAGCTTGCCAAACTTCGCATGCTCGAGTTCTACTACGACTTCCTTGATAAGTACGTCGATCGCAAGGATTTCGAATACATACAGATGGATACGGACAGCGCGTACATTGCCATCTCTGGAAACAGCCTCGACGAAGTTGTAAGATCAGACCTACGAGAGGATTTCGCAGCCCACAGAAAGGAATGGCTAGCTTGGGACAAATGGAGCAGTCGTACGCCAGGACTCTTCAAACTCGAATTCGAAGGACAGCGCGCTATTGCCCTATGTTCTAAAGCTTGGTATGTCGATGTGGGTGGCAGCAGGAAATATTCCACCAAAGGTATGTCTAGGCGGCACAACGACGTTTGTGGGCTCGATTCGAAGCAGCACTCCAGGGTAGTATTGACATGGCGGAAAACCGAGGCTTCCGTCTAGTGCCAGAAGGTATGGCAACCTACGAACAGCAGAAACTTGGACTTTCAGCTTACTACGACAAAAGACGCGTTCTTCCCGATGGAATCCATACCGAGCCAATAGAGTACGCTGTCTAGCGCTTGGATACGAACAGAACATCTTTCGGTGGTAGTTCCGTATCCCTAGGAACGACTTGTAGCTCTTCACGAACGAATCCACGTTTGGGTGCATCCTTCTCCCCTTCTCGCGAAGTGAGGTAGTACAGCACAGGCTGCCCCGAAGATACTACACTTCGCGAAATAACGTATATCTGTAAACTCCACACGGGATCAGTAGCTCTACGTTTTTCACCCCCTTCCAATTCTCCTGGTGCGTAGAGATATCGAACTAAGACGTCGAATGGTAGGCGCTCTTCTCTCAAGCCAACAGTGCGTGAATATGTAGGAGTCTTTAGATCTACTTGTTGCGTCACTACAGAATTTGAAGGCTCCTTTCCTGTAAGTCGAGTCACCTCACCGTTCAGGGCTTTGATAACCATTGGTAAACGAACTACCCATTCTCTACTACGCGCATCCGAGCCTTCCGAAGTAAGTACCATCTCTTGTGCATATTGGTATCCAAACAATCTCTCAGCTAGCGTTCTATTCGCTCGTTCGACGAAGCCTTGCGCTCTATGATTACCAGCCTCACCTCGTTGAACTTTCGTACCATGTAGTTCTAGCGTTTCAGACATACGTCCCATGAATTCTCTACCAGGATCTACTTGCAACGTCTTTGGCCATTCGAGTGGACTACGTTTATAGATTCGTTCGAATGCCGCAGCAACTTCGCCACTATCTTTAGATGCTAAAGGTTCGGCTTCTTTGTATCGAGAAGCTACATCGATTACCACCAATGCGTACTTGTATAGCTTCCGTCCACGCCCAGGTCGATCGTGTGGTAAGAATATCAAATCAGCTTGGTGGACTTCGTTAGGTTTCGATACGGTCCAATGTGGTCGTGGTACATATCGTGGTGGTGGTAAATAAATTTGCCACAGTGCTTGCTTCTCTAACCAACTCTTAGCTGTGTCTTCCGATACCTTTGCTGCCGCCGATAGTTTACCAATTGCGGAGTAACCTTTCCAATATCCTTCAGGGCCATAGAAGATAGCATCCATTACGTATAGTGTTAACAACGAGGCTTTAATATGTATAGTCCTTATCGTGAAAAAAGTAAAAAAAAGAATAAAGACTCATCGGTCCTTATTCTTTTTTTTTTTTCTTTTTTTTCTACATCTCCCTATTCGTATACGTCCTCGAGGGTGGCCCGAGTCTTCGTTGGAAGCGGTTGTGTTACGACTAGGACGGCGGCGTCGAGTAGGTATGATATTCCCAATCCACTTGTGCAGACGCTACTAGCGTCGCAAACGCCATCGTGTATGGAACCTGGCAATATCATATTACTTATGTTGGAAACATTTACTTGGTTGGAATTCGCGTCTACGAGAGCTTCGTATGAAGTCCGGCTTCCTATAGCGAACGGACGGCTCTTGTCGAAGAATAGACAGTTGGGTACACCTGTCTGCATGTTGCATTTCATGCGCAGCCTAGCAATGGGATTGCTCAATGCGCATCCGGCGTTCTTGGAGGCTTCCAAGGAGATGGTTCGTTGAACCAGTGTATGGATCTTAGTGTTGGATACGATGAGAGCTCCTTCGGCTGGTGCTGTACGGCGGCGCAGATTGCGTGCACAAATCTTTCCACTTGTGAGGCATGCCTCAACCTCGTTTTCAAACGCCGAGTCCAACTCTTGGATCACTTTGAAGAGGGTACTCAATTTGTCTGGACTTGGAAGTTCAGGGTTTCCATCCTTGTCGGTCTTCAAGGTGATTCCATCCATCTGAGTCGGTACTGGCACACACCACTTTTGGATTTGTAAGCATGGGTTACGATCTCTTTTCTTAAATTTGTCTTTTTGTCCCGATGCGAGGTTTAATCGGGCAAGGTCTTCTTGCTCATGTGGACATATTTGACCAACATGTTTTTCGTCTTTGAAGCGAAAGATTGCTGGACGTTGTCCTTCCCCAAGATCAAAGTAGACTGGGATGTATTTACATCCGTTTGGACCACTTCGAGGATTGTCCCAGTCAAACACAACCGTTCCCTTCTTTCCCTGTTCGAAGGCTTCGAGGATGTCTTCTGCGTTGAACACAGAGGATTTGTTTGCCGTCGCCGCGTTAGCTGCCGCAGTATTAGCTGCCGTAGCGTTATCTGCCGTGGTATTGGCATCGTTGGTTGAGATGGCATCATTGGTTGAGGGGGCATCGTTGGTTGCATTGGAAACTTGGCTAGCCATCGTCTTTGATATATATACATGTGGCTTTATCTAATAGGGTTATTGGATTCGTTTTTTTACGACCCTTACTAGCGAGCCAAACTATTATTTATTGCGTGTTCGGATCCGTTAGGTGTTTCATTTTGGTTGGGTAGTTGCCACTCCCGTGTTTGGTTTTAAGTCTTCAAATTTACTTAGTGGATCGCCCCGCCGATAGCTTACCAATTGCGGAACAACCTTTCCAATATCCCTCAGGACCCTAGGAAGTAGCGTCCACTAACATGCACGTACACATCCCTAGAAAGAGTAATTGCTCGTAGTAAATCTAGTAAAATTAGTAATTACTCATAGTAAATCTAGTAAAATTAGTAATTACTCATAGTAAATCCAATAATTAGTGGTAATGCATAGTAGATTTATAAGAATCGTGTGACAACGTATCCTGCCGCGAATACGCTACCACCTAGGGCTGCCAATTCAGCATTTTTCCTCGAACTAGATGGTCGATAGTTATCGGAGAGCTTTGGCTTTTCCGATTTCGTTTGCAGTATGTGATATATGTGGAGTTTTTTCATTGCGTCGATTCTATCCTGAAGACCAACGTGTGCATTGTTTTCTTTCCAGTGGTTCCAGGTGGCTAGTGCTCTTAGTCGTTCTTCTTGTTTTTTTTCGTAGGCGGCCATAGCGACATTGAATTTCTCCTGGGCCTTATCATGCCTTGCAATCTCTGCGGCAGTCGCGTTCGGCCCACTAGTTGCTTTCTCGATTTCGTGTGCGGCAATACCAGCAGCACCGCTTGCTACGGCAAAAGAAACTGCCATAACTATTATCGTTCCCATGGCTTCGAACCCGTTACTCAGCAGGCTTCAAATACCCTTTGTCCTTTAGGTATTTCTTAGCAGCCAGGCTACCAGACAACACTGCTATCCACTTCACGAAGTTCAAAACGCTAGATGAAGGATCGTTAGTCAAGGGTTCCTTGATTGCTTTCTTTCCGATCCAACCGATACCTGAGGCGAGTCCAACCAATATGACAGCTTCCTGTATTGTATTCATAAGTTCGCTAACCATCTCGTCGGAACAACGTTTACATCACCGATATGTTGTGTAACTTCAAATGCTATATCATGCCTTGAGTTTTTAGGTCGCTATGTTTGGTGGTTTCTTTAGTTCCTTTGGTGCCACCAGTGGATGTATGATAGTCGCCAGTCCCGACTCGTTGTGTTTGAGCGTATCGCTTATACTGGTAGAATAGACTCACCAGTGCTATACATACTCCGACTGCTGCAAACGTGGTGGTAGCTGATACGTTGGCTATCCAGCTTGGTTCATCGTTCTGACTGCCTACTGGAGTAGCCGCATCGGTGGGGGCTTCTTTAGTTAGCCTTCTTCTTTCCGCTATGGCTTTACCAGCAGCGACGCGCTTTGGGTTTTTTTCCTTTTTAGGTGCCGACGAGTTTGGTTCTTTTGTGATGAGGTCATTCGGCACCGAATTCGGTGGGGCTTCCATCTTGCAGTATGTTGTCAGGTAGAGTAACTTCAATTGTATGACTACTAGGTGGCGTATCTTTTAGGGGTTTAGCAATTACTGGCTTTGAGGAAGCGATTGCTACCGCCGCATCTTCTAATTTACTTAATAAACTACGTTTTCTTATTAAGAGGATAATGCTGTAGACGATACTTACCACTGACACGCCCGTTCCGATGTCGCAAGCTATGCTAGCTATGCGAGAGTCTATCATGTTTTCGTCTATGCGATCTAATATTTCTCTTACGTTGCGTGGATCCGAGTCTTCATTCTGGTTTGACATCTTGCTGTATGTCGATAGTCGGTGTTATTTCAATTGGTGTACCGGAAGATGACGACTTATCGACTTCTATGTGATTAGCTACGTGGAATATAGCGCTGGCTAGGGCTACGAAGCGACCTGCCTTAAGAGACACCATGCCAGCTAAAGAAGAGATTTCATTACGAATTATGCGATCTTCTCTTAAGTCCTTTGACAGGGCCGTTTGGGAATCTATTGGTATAAGATACGCGATTACGCGAGTAGCTAGGTTCATAGCGTTGTCGACTAAGCATCCTGCCACTTGTTGGGCCACAACGGCCTGATACCTTCTATATAGCATTTCTATGTCTTTCTCGGATAGTTTATGTATGTCTCCTAGAGAGTACGCCTTTCCAAGGTATTCCTTTGTTGTACCAGTAGCGGCCAAGATAGCGAGGGTTTCCCGATGATCATTTGATGGGTCCGAGGCTGCATCCACCGTCGATGCCACATCCGTTTTGCTGGATTTGAGTGCATCCATTAATTCGTCATCCAAATTTTTAGTCATCTTACTTCGATGTACCGTGACATGTCGTAGGTGAAGGTATATTCAATACGGTGGAAAATGGATGTCGTAAACAGAAACATATATGTGCAAACTTAGTTTCAAGTTCTGATACGAATATCTTCTTATTATCCAATGATATGCCAGCCCCGTAGTCATCGAATAGATCCTTCAACCCCGGTGCACTTGCGATACGAAATGCCACGACGATTGCGCAGTTCTCACGAAAGTTCTTGCATATGCTTTTTTGCGTTTGCGATGATGCCCAAATTGAAATACCAATGTGACGTGCAGAAAAGGCTAAATCGGATATCTTATTGGTTCTTCCCTTAACGTCCTTGCTTGCCGCACAATCATCGAGGATAATGAGCGTATTCGTTCCTTCGAAATAACATGCGCAGTCACCCAAGGTGGCGTCGATATCATTCTGAGAAGGCGCTAGGACAATAAATCGTGGATCTCCCTTGCCGAAGCCTTCATAGGTCTTATTGTTATCGTAGGTGGGACAAATCAATACGATATATTCAAACTTAAAGCGAAATGGACCTCTCAATTGATCGACTATGAACTGAGTCTTTCCACAGTTTGTAGGGCCGATTATGAGTGCATTAAAGGGAATTTGTTCTGCCAATGTATCCATCAGTTATAAACATTTTGTAGCATCCCCCGTTCAATAGTTGCCTGCGCATCGGAAAGCACGAATATGTGCATGTTCACAATACCTGAGCCTCCAGTGCGATGAATCCTAAGGCGAATGGCTGCTCCAGCATCTTGTTGGGAAAGACCATCTCCATGAACTACGCTGGTTTGTGAGGTGCGACAATCGACGAGTACAGCAAACTTGTTCTCGAAGAATTTCTTATGTGTCATGGACGTGGTCGTTTGTCGGGATGACAATCCACAAAACCAATTCTTTGCAGACTTCCACAAATCTTTTGGTAGCATCCCAAAAGAATATAGAGCGTTAGGAATGCCATTGACGTGTACCTCTACCTTGGTGATTCCTGGATTTACGAACTTCTCACTATCTCTGGCGCCTGCCGCATGGGGATCCACGAATAGAAGAAGGATACCGTTGAGAGAGAAACGAAGGGTGTTCACGCTTTCAGATACGAGCGTGTCGGTTGATTGGTTGACTGAGACCGTTTTGTAGTACTCAGCGTGGTTGTACAGGAAGGCTTTTCCGCTGTCGTAGGTACTATTGGCCTGCACCGCGAGATCGAGACTTTCGATGACTTCATATTCGAGCTCAATGTTCGAAAGCTTGTATGTCCCTACTTTCGTGGTGTCAGATCCGACTATGACGTCAATAGCTGGTGCCAGTGTTAAAAGAAACGCCAACTTATCTCGAATCGCATGCGGATAGAGGACACCATGAG
Organism: Actinernus sp. WN-2022; assembly: GCA_030867875.1. Classification (NCBI taxonomy): domain Eukaryota; kingdom Metazoa; phylum Cnidaria; class Anthozoa; order Actiniaria; family Actinernidae; genus Actinernus; species Actinernus sp. WN-2022. Next base: position 19,680,831 of record JAOWCC010000064.1, on the reverse strand, counting down.
TTGTGATAATGTCGTGATCGATAGGTATCTTATACGCGCTACCATATGCGGCAAGTGTTGCATTGTCGGCTGCATCCGATGTGCCTTTATCACCGGCAGCAGAGCGAAGTTTGTTAACATTGTCAGATTGAATGCCCTGCTCTATGCGGTTCTCTCGTTCTGAGGCAGATAGGTAGAGATCGCTATATACCTGCAGTAGATCAGGTCGACCACAATCTTCTAAGACAGTAGTGCCCATTCTTACGACTCGTTTTGAGACTAGGCATCGACCAACGTTGGCCACCAAGTGGTTGTTTGCGTGACCACCGGATAGAGTTATATTGGTACTGAGAGCTAAACTACCAGGTACTAGAAGTCTATTTTCGCCTATCGCGGGAACCTCTACGATCAAAGTTTCCCCAGGGTTTGCCGTTGATGGGGTGAAAGTTACGCGATGGAACACACGACTGGCTTTGAGGGATCTACCTTCTCTAGGAGCGTAATCGGGATTGAGATTCGTTGATAACATATTCGTTCCTGTTGAATGTATGGTCAATACTAATAGTGCGTTGATTGTTCAATATGACAGAAGTGATAGACTTCGATCCTACAACCGAAGAAGGTGGTACTGATGTGAATGATCTTACTCCCGAAGAATGGGCTGCGATTAGACCTGAGGATGGCGAGGCAGAAATGGATTGGTGGAAGAGAGCTAAGTATAGATTCAAAAATACGACGAAAGGCATACGTGATAGGTTATGGAAAAAACGGAGTAATTGGGGAAGCAGCTCAGTTGAGTATATAGAATTGATAAATAAAGATGATGCTGCGGGGACTACGTTAACAGAAAGGGAAGGACAAGCCGCAGAGGCCTGGGACAGGATCCGTGCTAAGTTTCCAGAGGTAGACCCAAAGAAGGCTAAGTTCACTGCAAGTTTGAATGAATATGATGAGGTCGTGGTAAAAATGAATAAAGTAGATGCCAAAACCCACTTGCTGAATAACTTCGAAGGTCTAAAATTTCCAAAAACGATCAGAAATAGTCTGGGACCACCTGCGGAAGAAGTGATTAGTACGAAAGAGGATACAGTCGCTGGAAAGGAGAAACAAAAGACTGACGAAACAAACAAGATGGATTCATTAACTAAGGGGACACCAAAGTACGAGGTCGCAAAGAATAAGGTAATAGAACTAGAGGATCAAGTACAGGAGCTCAATGAAGAAATCGAATCCATCAAAGATCGTATGTCGCTACGAGACCGCGTGAAAGCTCTCTTCAAAAAGCATGGATTTACGGTGATTGGAGTGTTAGCCGTTGCAGGTGCCGTAATTGGTACCGTCGTTAGTATATTGACAAAAGGCTTAGCTGCGGTCGCTAAGGGAGTCGGTACGGCTTTGAAGGATCTTGGAAGTAAGGTGGCTAGCATGTTACCTGCCGCGATAGGTGCTATTGTGAGTTACATGTTCAAGATAGCGAGTCAAGTTATTCCCTTCCTTGCCAAGAACGCATGGTTACTTATCGTAGCGGCGGTCATATTCCTAGTAGAGCAATATAAGTCGTCGAAACGGCGCTAACGAAATATCATCCATGAGGCTACGCCGGCCACGATACCCACGATTGCCAAATTGGTTTCGTGACTCGTCGGTGACACATTCTTGCGTGGCTTAGGAACATGCGTATCCGCCGTAGCAGGTTTATATGTCTTTGGTTGTTTCTTCGAAACGGGCGGAGCAGACCCTTCCATTTGGTCTGGTGGTGGTCGTTTTTCATTAAGATTGACGTTCTCATTTATTCCTAAATTGATGCCAGGTTTATTTGCCATTCGTAGCTCGTTCGTATATTTAACACCCTCAAAAATAATCATATAGCTGGGTATTAACAAGCAATCCTTTGCAACTGCCAGATCGAGGCGAGAACTAATGTCCTTAATGGATTCTAGATATTGCGCTAGAGTGTCATTATCCGATTCCCCGATCGCCTCTTCCAACTTTGTATCGAAGTTATGTTGGGCCACTGCGGATGACGAACCTACTATTGGGGAGCTGGTCGAGGCCTGGGATGTCAAGACGCAAAACAAATATACCATTATTGACGTATTAATTCGGGCTATCCCGGCCTTTGTCAATCCTTTTCCCTTCTGTGGAACGAACCAATTGTAGTGCTTCTCATTCATATCATTTCGATGTGAGGCAAAATCGATTTTATAGACTCCGAACTCTCTCCTGATCTTATCATATTTAACGTAATTCCATGGAACATTGTTAAACTTATTAAAGACGTTTTCCCTGGGGAGAGGTACTCCTAATTCAAATAGTATTCGCCTTATCGTATAGTATACGTGAAAGCGGTAAAAGCTCCGAACGTTATCAATGATTGGTGCATCGTCTGAAAGATGGTCATCGAACGACACCCCACAGCCTGACGTTGCGCACCAAACGGCAAAGCAGAATTGTTGCTGCCAAAGTTTCATTGGTTCAGCATCGCTCCACTTATTCGTTTTTTCTATCCTATCGTTAGCATTAGCGATACTGTCTCGCAGGGCATAGCTCGGATCTTTATTCGTTATCTTATCACTAAGATCGAGTCCTAGATCTTGAAAGATATGTCGTGGCTCATACGTAAATAGCTGATCCTTCGCTACGTAGATCTTTAGCGTTTGTACGATAGGGTATATGTCCTTAGCAACGTGTGCCCATGGAACGGCTGGAACTGGATACTTCGCGTCGGTCCTTTTGAATGGAAGTGGGAAACCCACAACTGCCACACGTTTTTGCGTCGTCCCGTGTTGCGTAGCAACCAGTGCATCGTTTAGCCGTTTTCGTACATCTGCTGGTACGAGACCACCAATAAACCAATGTTGTCCACCATCGTAAAACATGATCCTAGTCTCGTACGTTGACTCATCGTGTATGTCAGACGCTGTTGTCCTAGCTGAGAACTTCTCGAAGTCGGCGTATGGATGTTTTTCCTTAAAGACCGCGAAAGCCTTTGCATTGCGAGGTGCGATATAGTCACCCCAATCACCTTTGAAACTAACTTTTCGCGACATAGTATCACGGGTTTCCTTATCCGCGGCACCTGGCCAGGCTATTGTCTGAGAGGGATCTGCAAATGGGAATTTCTTCGATCAATCCGTTCGACTCACGTTCGATATTAATACGTATTAAAGTTACGACGTACACCAATATCGTGAAGTAAAGAATATACGTTAGTATCATATCGAAGTAAACTTCAGACTTCTGGCTTTAATATGGTAATCTTAAATGTCACCACCACCTCGGCTGACCATACGGTCTACTTCGATCGACCTATTCATATCAATAATATTTCGCTAGTTGAGGTCACTTTCGAGAATAGCTGGTGGAACCTAGAAACGGAGGCTACGTTCGAGTGGGATACCGGAGGCTTAGGGTTCCCATACAAAATCTATCCGGGGTCTCATAACCTACGTGGACTCCCGCCCTTCTTCGATGAAGCTATGTCGAATAAAGTCGTAAGCTTCATAAAGAGAAGCGGTAAGAGGGATTGGATCCTAAAGGTTCAGAAAACAATCAAGTTCAGTAAGAATCTCTGCGAACTATTGGGTATCGAAGGAAATGAAGATGTGGGGGGAAACGTATCGCTAAAAGCTGGACACTACGACCTGGTAATCAAGGATATCAACACAATGTACGTATACTGCGATGTGGTAGATTCCAATTTCTCGCTACTAGAGGGAAAGCGATCGAATGTACTGGCTAGCTTTAAAGTACGAGGCAGCTGGTTTGATGTAAATACATATTCTACAACGCCCCCACTACCTGTCCGAGCTCTAGGTACAACGCGAAACAGCCTTCGTCTGACGATTCGTGATGAGAAAGGCAACGTGGTAGACTTCCGTGGTCGACCCATACGATACGTATTGAAGATTGAGTAAGTCATACGTATAATATGCGATGGCAAGCGATTCGATTCAAACAATTCCAACGGCGCCGATCTATCCCAATCTACGTTCATCTGAAACTGTTTTGTCTGGAGATAGCTTTCGGCTACAAAAGTATGTGACACACTTGCTGAACTCGAACGGCAGGCAAAGCACTACGAAGTCGTTCGTAAGAAATATGCCCGAGCGCGTGGTATTGTTCACGGGGTTGCTGTGGCCACAGGTAGCTTGAGTGGTGCATTATCCGCTATGGCGTTGGGTTTGACGTTTACGGGGATCGGGATACCTGTGGGTATTTCATTAGGAAGCATTGGGTTCGTTTGTGCCGTCATTTCGGCCTCGATGTCTATCGCAAGTAAGAAACTTGGTATTCGCGTCTCGAAGCACGAAAAGACCGTTATGTTGGCAAAGGCTAAGGCCAATTCCGTGGAAATCAAAGTCTCAAAGGCTCTAGCCGATGGTAATATTTCAGAAGCCGAGTTCGGAAGTGTTATTGATGAAAAATCGAAATACGAATCGCTCAAGCTCGAAATACGACAAAAAAATAGGCAAGAAAGAGGGTCAAAAAACGTAGAAGAACTTCGCTCGGAGATCCGAAAGGAAATGAGAGCAAAACTTGGCAGTCTAGTGGGATAAGAATCAACATCTCCTATGAAAGAAACCATCACGGAGTCTATTTTAACTTCACTAAGTACATCGTATAAATTACCGTGTTGTTTTGCAGTTCGTATGCAAATTTCGAACCAACGCGTGAACGGCGCTAATTAACATACGACAGGTGTTTAAGACATAAGTAGAGTATTTTATCATCAAAAATATCGTCTAGCACACATGGCCTCAAGGTTCTACGCTAGGTATATGATCGAAAAGGTGGAGCCGAATCCTACGGGCCATGTGTGGTAGATCGGCTTGTGTGATGGAAAAAGCTCCACCACATCACACAAGTCGTAGCGCGTCTGTCATGTGGCAGAAGTAGGAATAATGTCAATCCTGGGTCGGGTGCATGGGTGAAGCTCAAGGGATCTTAAATGGGACCCACGGGTGCCGGTTGTGTCTCAACCAGTTAGGACAGGATCCAAATAACAGTAGAACGAATACAGTAGAATGAATACAGTAGAACAAATACTGTAGAACGAATACAGTAGAACAAATACCGTCAAAGCCGGGCCCGGCAAATAAATAAAAACCTCTCTAGGAACGAAAAGATGGCAAAGGAAGGAAAAAGGTGAAAGGTTCCTAGAGAGGTTCTGGTGACACCAGTTTTGGTATTTGGTTTTTTTCACTATCAAATCTTTTTCTTCTCATGGTCTTAAACTAAATTCTTAAATGAGTATATATTGGCGGATGTCCTCGTCACGAATCAGCTGCTTTGGTTAGAACTCTCCCAAAATATTATCAATTAAACATAAACAGTACGAAGTCATATCACACGATGGCCGAGATGGTAACTTGCGTTTGGTTGATGCGTGGTAAGGACACGAAGTGCGTGAGGAAACCTTCCAAAGTGTCAGAATATTGTGCTCAACACAACTATCAGATACGAGGAGGAGCCACCCCATTCGGTCCATGTTCTAAATGCGGTAGTGGTTGTAGAACTAGTTACGGACTTTGTACAACGTGTGGTGCACGACGACAACGTGAACTTAGTGGGGAGAAACGCAAAATCAAGAATCGCTTCTCGAAAGTATTGGAAGAATTGAAGTACCGTAAGACTCATGGAGACGTAGAGGGCTCGCTAAGGGCTTTCGAATTGCAGTAAAAAAAAAAAAGAAAAAAAAGAATGAAGAGAGACGAAATGACAGTTTCTATTCATTCTTTCTTTTTTTTTGGACCTCGTTCGTTTTCCTCGAAGAGTCATTCGCCCATTTTACCGAGGGAACCCATCTTAATCGTGAATCGCTTATTTTTGCCTCGAAGAGTCATTTGCACATTTTTACCGAGGGGACCCATCTTAATCGTGGATCGCTTATTTTTGCCTCGAAGAGTCATTCGCGCATTCTTTACCGAGGGGACCCATCTTAATCGTGGATCGCTTATTTTTGCCTCGAAGAGTCATTCGCGCATTTTCTTTACCGAGGGGACCCATCTTAATCGTGGATCGCTTATTTTTGCCTCGAAGAGTCATTCGCGCATTTTCTTTACCGAGGGGACCCATCTTAATCGTGGATCGCTTATTTTTGCCTCGAAGAGTCATTTGCACATTTTACCACCTCCCACCACTACAACTATACGAACAGAGATCGCTTCAGGAGAGCCCGCACGTTTTTGGTAGGCATCAATCGCGAAAACGTAGAAAAGGTATTCTCTTCGATTGACAAGTCCTTTTCCAAGATAACGATCATAAGTCACCATGACGAAGTCGGCGTCCTCAAGTTCATATTCAAGGATTGCCACGAACAGAGATCGCTTCAGGATAGCTTAGCGTTAGAGAAGCAATGCGACGCCGTGGCGTCGAGAGATGAGAAGCAGGCACGCAAAATCCAACGAAGCGAAAAGAAACGAATCAGGCACGGCGGGGCGAAGAACGCACAAATCGGTGTCGACATACTATATGCTAATCATATCTCTAATAGGTTTCACACTCTTGGATTTTTTTAGGTGCAAGGATGTCTAGTGACGATTTGTATGACCCTTATGACCCCCCTAGTAGTATATTCGGAAGTAAAACTGATACCACTTTTTGTTGTGCAAGGAAAGAATGGAGTGGAGGTCTTCGTTGTTTGAAGGCCTCCACTACATTCTTTTGTTGTGCAACAAAAAACGGGTATCATTTTACTTCCGAATATACTACTATAGCACTACCGATCTCATACAAGTGCTTTAAATATATGAATTAAGATTTGTTTGCCATCTAGTACAACCATGTGATTGCAATGTAAATTATCACAAGCATGAGTAGTGAATCAATTATCCTGCTCCCCTAGCACACACCATGTATGACACAAAAATATGCTAGAACTCCATGTATTAATTATTTAAAAGGTGGCCCGAGTTAAGGCCACTCAGGGCCTCTTGTTAACAATTATTCACCTCCGAGCAAAGCAGCGATTATCTCGCGCGAGTTTTTGTCCATTTGACAGAAAATAAAATAACCGTATTTGGTGCTGGCTATTCACCTGAAGTGTGGTATATACTAAAACAATTATTCACCTCAGTGTTGGTGAATAGAAATACGATTGTGGCGTCTAAATATGCCCTGATATTTCGTCCGCGGACATTATCTGATCCGAGAAGAGAACAGTTCCCGATCGAGAGCGAAGCTCGAGTGTGAGCTTCGAGGATCAGATAATGTCCAAGGACAAATATCAGAGTATATTTAGACACCACAATCTAGGTTATTGTCGTTATCATCCTTCAAATATTTTCTTTGACGCGCGCTTATACGCTCACAGGGGGTGTATTCGCTGATATTTCCCGCTCGCGGAGAGAAAATATCGGGTCACGTGACGCTTTCAACCAATCACGCGCGAGAGAAAATATTTGATGGGTTACCACCACTATTCACCTCGACTTCGGTGAATAATTGTTAAATATTCGAATTCCGGTTAGGCACTGATTTTACATATCTGGGAGCCGTTCGCCACTCTACTTATTTTCCGAGTCATGTCTCCTATTTTTCACATCACCTCAGTTTCTTTGTTGTTGTTTTTGCGGGGGAATCTATATTCTCTTTGCATTTTGATGTACCTTCCTCTCGACTTATTCCTCGCGCATTTCATTGAACTACTGACTTTATACCGGCTCCCGCATTTTCAAAGCAGGATATGCGGACACGCAGTGAATTGTAGGGGAGGGGTCACTGCGTATCTGCGTATCCACTCCAGACATATACCTTCAAAGTTGTAGGAGAGGGGTGGTTTCACTCACTGCCTATACCTTCAAAGTTGTAGGAGAGGGGTGGTTTCACTCACTGCTTTGTCCTTGTATAATGTCAGTTGCTCCTGGCCAGTTGTTTCAGCGAGATGAATGTAAATTTTCGGTTCCATTTTCATTCATTGTCATTGATTCAAACTTTTATACTTGTCGCTAGTCAACTGGTCACTTGAAGACTTGAAAATCACTTTGAACTTTCTCAAATCACCCCAAGATTCCATTAGCAGAGGCACAGATGATCAGTCTATACATTTATTTTCATTTCAATTCCAAAATCTTCAATTTCAGTCGTCAAAAGCCCAACATTTGCCACCGTAGCTTTGTAGTTTGTAGCACCGCTTGGCGACCTGTATGTACTGAGCTTCAAACAGGGGGGTACCGCTTGCATAATAAAGGGGAGGTATGTGAGGTATCGTCTTCAGAGCCCGACCCAGTTTGCAAAATAAAATGTAGTGAAGGTGTTCTTATTAACCAGAATTTCCATGAACTTTATGAAAATAAACCCGAATTGATAGTTGATTTGCTCCAAAACAAGACTCGGTTTGCCAAATTGGGCTCAAATTGCAAACCTGTACCCCGTACCGCTGCACATCTCATTTACGTCGTGTACATTAGTGCCCCCCCCCCCCCCCCCCCCGGGAGTCCTAACTCCCGCATCTGAGCCAATGTTCCCCCTCGAAATTTTAGATTAGCATTTCTAAAAATAGACTACTCTGTAAACTGATGGGACGCTACCCCAATACCAGATGGACACTTCTGGTTATGGACTTCTGGTATCACCCAGTAATCTATTTTTCCTGCCAAAGTGCTACTGTAGGTTCTCTTCTAATACACTTCCTTAACTGAGCGGAGCAGCATTCCCTACCTGTTAGGTATACTAGTAATATTATTTAGAATCGCAGTCACAGCTGAGTCGCACAAGTGCGTTGCGAAATCAGACGCTGCCGGATTGGCTGAGAGGAGTGGTGATTCAGAGTGGAATCACCACTGTAGGCTACGCGCGCTATTTATAACTTAGCAACAAATCAACAAAAAGTACTAAATCTTTGAGTAATTCATCGGACTATGCGACTCGGGCGATATCGGTTTTCTCGTGCAATTTTCTCGTGGAATTACCTCGTGAAGCATGTGATTTTCCTATATTGATCACCTGCACACTTTCTAACAACAGCTAACAACGCAAAGAACAGAAATTTATTTTCAAATTATCGTATACCACACTCAAAATCCATTCAGTTGCAATCTCGTATCTCACTGAATTACGTATGCAAGTGGCAATAACTAGTTATCGCCACTTAGTATAGGTAATCAAATGGGGACGAGTGAAATTAGGGATAAATTTCACGCGTGTTTCTCAAAATCGAAGTAATTTCCCGAGCCAAGTCACTATTTGATTACCATTAATATTATGGAGGGCAAATTACCATCCAGAAAACATTATTTTAAGCGCGCGTAGGCGGCGTTTGAAATTTCACATGTGAAATTACGAATTACGCGTGAAATTTCAAGTTGAAATTAGGGATTAATTTGTCCTCTACGGTATTACGCGTGAAATTTCAAGTTGAAATTAGGGATTAATTTGTCCTCTACGGTATTACGTACGTATTCACTGATTAGTTTGCTGAAGCTAGAAATGTTTTGATTAGAGAACTTATGCCTACTCCTACAAACTCATTAAACTCGGTAAAATTTTCTTTCTTTCTGGGTTAAACGGCATAAGATAAATTGGTAAACGAATGTCTAATCGTGTGATATGCTTCGCCCTCGTGGCCGTTAAGCATTACTCGAGATGATAAATGTCATATCACACTCGTGGCCATTCATTAACCCTTACTTCAGTTACTTTATAGGCACTTTGGGGCCATCCCTTCATGTAGGACGACACGAATTGCTACCAAATTGTATTCTATTGTATTGTATTGTGTTGCGTTCTATTGTTGTATTGAATTGTATTGTGTTGTATTCTATTGTATTTTTGGTAAAAATTCGTGTCGTCCTACATAAAGGGATTGCCCACTTTGGCACCTAACGGCATTAACGAACGCTTTTCGTTCATTTAATTTCATAATTCGTGTATTCAATAGATCAGCATGTTTCATTACTTTATTCATCGACACTCTTTATTGTATTGCGGCTATTAGCATTTCTATTGTCGGCGCAATTTCTAATTGTTCCGAATACATGTTCCTTCCCTCTTGGTAAAATGGAGGGCGAGGGAGAGACCTCTACCGACATCCGACGCTTGCCGTCCACATTCATGGACGAGTCAAACCTGTTTCCAAAACACGTTTTACCGGAAATAGCTGTACGCGTCAGTTGTTTTTTTACAGTTGTTTCGTGCACTGATAAGTACACGTGAGATCGCGTCACTTGTTGCCAAGGAAACTTCACGCATGCGCGACAGAGATAGCGTCGGATGTCGGCAGAGGTCTCTCCCTCGCCTTCCATTTTACCAAGACAGAGAGAGACCTCTGCTAGCAGGGAAACATGTTCCCCAACGTAACGGTAATCTATATGCTACTTCAGCTGCTACTCGCTCCACACGGCGGTTAGCATACCTTCATCGACTTTTAGTTGATCATACCAGTGCTGACGTAGATCATCACAATTTTTTTACAGGAACTATAGTCACCCATTATATAATTATCAATGATCTTCCGGCTTGTGATCTGAATTCCAGTGTACGTATGTATGCGGATGATACAAGTTTAACTGTTGCTAATGCAAACGAGAGCGTCCTAGGGCAACAAATGAATCATGATTTGCATGAAATACATACATGGCTAAAAGCAAACAAGCTTAGCCTAAATGTAATTAAAACAAAATACATGATAGTATAGTAGCCAGTCAAAATAAGATAAGAATCCTGGATTATCCTTTTCAAATTCAAGTAGATAACAAACCTCTGAAAAGGGAATTGACATATAAATATCTCGGAGTAGAGATAGATCAATCCCTTATCTGTAAAGATCAAATAAATAAAACTGCTAAGAAAGATTCGGGAGGAATTGGCGCGTTAAAAAGAGTAAGGCATCTCGTTCCCTATGAAACTTTAATTACAATGTATAATTCCCTTGTGCTACCATATTTTGGGAAAGGGATGTCTGACACACTCCAAAGGCTCCAAAACAGAGCCGCCAGGCAGAGTGGTCACTTTTTCAAATTATGATAAGCGATCGGCTGAGTTGCTGGATGAGCTGGTGTGGGACAATCTTGAAGAAAGAAGATTGAAACAATTAGCAATATAAATGTATAAAACACTAAACGGGGGCACTCCAAACTACTTGACTAACATGTTTGAAAATACAAACAATATTCATTCTTATAACTTGAGAAATTCGTCTACTAGTAATCTGTTTGTGCCTAGACCAAACAGCGAAAGTGGTAAACTAAGTTTTCAATATAGAGGGTCTGTTCTCTGGAATAGCTTTTCTAACAATATTAAGAATCAGACAAGTATTGCAGCTTACAGAGACGCATTAAATGAATTTTGTAGTTATATACACGACTCTCAGGAAGAGCATATGTATGATGAGAAACCGTGTACAAATAAAGATTATGCATGTATGTATGTATGCCTCCATGGATACTAAAAACTTTTAGTACCATGAGTTTGATGGCAAGGTAGAGAAGGAGGAGGACTATAACCAAGATATTGATGGATACCACAAGTACAAACTGCTGCAGGACGTTGAATGACAATCGCTGTGTTACACAGCTGAAGGTGCAATCTCTACGATGTTGAGTTGTATGTAGTCAAGTGTCTTCTCTATCCACACTACAGATGATGGCCACCTGATGTTAGAGAACGCCGAGAACATGCCTACCATCACTTAAAAGAAAGATAAGTACAGTCATGTATAAACGTCATGTTTTTCCATGATCATAATGTTCAAGTTTATCCTTAAAAATTGTTCAAACATTTACATGCCCTGTACATCGCCTTTTCATCTGACTGGGTTCCTAGAAAATAATATTAGTAATCCTTTGTAAGGGGTCTAATTTTGTAAACTTACTAAATAATATCCAATAATGGGGCTGCCTCACGATGAGAGACCTTCATGTTTGTTCCGTGCCGGACAGTTATTTTCAGGATGACGGATCTCGAGCACATGTTAAACTCACGCGCCCTAAAAAATTAACTGCATCACAGGAAAGAGCCGAGAGCACCACTTCAGAGAATGGGCTATTACCACAGTTCGGCCATCTTGGATAAAACAATAGTTTTGGCCCCGGTAGCCTCGCACTGGTGGGTTTCAGAACGAGTTTACAGGACGAAAACAAAGGTTTTTATTCTCCTGGGACTCAACATGGCCGCCGCGTGATAAAAGTCCATGCCAGTGCCTTCAAGACCATTTTCATGGGTTTCCTTAGATATCACCGGGCCACTGCCCACAACTCCCCGTGAAAACAGATATATTGTGAAATGGATGGAAGGGTTCCCACTACAACGCCAAGACGCAGCCTCATGCAGGCCGTGCATGTGAATGGAGGTTCAACTATATATACAAGCGGAGCTCAATAATATCAGTTCTTGGGCCGTTGTTAATGATATGAAATCGAACCCTAAAAGTGTAAGGAGATGGGAGATTACCATCTGTTTTTTACGTAAACAAGTAAACATCCCACCATTAATGAAGGCAAGCTACTTGAGAGAGTTGTTTCGCACAAAGCCCTTGGTGTCACCATTCCGAGTGTCACCTGAAGTGGAATAGCCACATCAGCGAAATAATTGCTAAATCTTCTAAACGGCTATATATCCTTCGGGTCCTTATATAAGCGGGGTGAAGTTCCTCCCCCAGATTTGCTCAGGATATATTTTGCAATTGTTCGTTCTGTACTGGAGTATTGTTGTCCGGTGTGACATACCATCCTTCCTACCTACCTTAAAGTGCCTATGAAGGCTTATTTTTTTATTTTAGATATCAATTCTAAATCAAGTGAATAGTAGAATGGTAAAATATATTTTGCTTTGAATGCTGTGCCGCTGAGTTAAGGAGGTTTTAATATCCAAAATGCTAATTACATGACGTCAGGGGAGGCATCTGCAATCACTTCTTAGTGGTTGTGAATGGGCGTTTCTACTGATATAAGAAAACCAATTTCTAACATCATTTTATTTCAACCATGGGTATAACACTGATAATAAAAATAATAAAAATAATTGTAACAAAAAAAATTGTATAATAATTGATGCCTCCCCTGACGTCATGTAATTAGCATTTTGGATATTAAAACGTCCTTAACTCAGCGGCACAGCATTCAAAGCAAGATATATTGTACCATTCTACTATTCACTTGATGTAGAATTGATATCTAAAATAAAAAAATAAGCTTCATAGGCACTTTAAGGACAAAATCGAGTTCATCCAGAAGCGTGCCCTCCGCATTCTGTATCCGGGTTTGCTTTATCCCGAGGCACTTTCTATCTCTGGCTGTCAACGCAAGACGGGATCACTTGTGCACAATATATTTAATAAGATCCTACAGCCCAATTCACGACTGAACCATCTCATACCACCGACCAGGGCTAGCGCCCATGGCCGTTTGCTCCGCAACAGTAGCCGCCATTCGCTTTTTAGGTGCAATACCGAACGCTATATATATAAGCGTAGTTTTTCCCGGCAATGTGCGCCAACATCCATGGTATGTGAATATGTGAATTTTGTATCTCTTAGGTTTCCAGTGTTTCTCAAACAATTAGCTAGGTATATACATAGCGTTTAGACGTTTACATTATTAATTATAAGTAGATACACGTAGTTTTATGAACTTTACCTTTGTAGGTAGTTTTTCTATCTTACTGCATGTATGTAGCCCAGTTCTCATATACCCTGTAATATTTTTTCTATTTTTGTATTATATTGTAAAAATGATCATGATTGCAATTCACTTAGTTCAACTTTACTATTTCCTATTGCAAACTGCCTAGGAGATAACATTGTGTACCGGCCGGCGGTTTGGCCCAAGTCACTAATTCATACAGACCAAGGCAATAACTTCACCTTGGTGCTGATGAAGGATTGACTTGCCTACTGCGTACTGTGGTCGACGACGACCAGACTAACTGGGATATCCTCCTGCCCAAGGTGCTGTTCACGTATAATACTTCTGAGCACTCGGTTACTAAGGTCTCGCCATTCGTAACCTTGTACGGCACACAACCCCAGTTGCCGAAAGAACTGGTGCTATGCAAGCGTATGGAGCCGGATCAGAAGGGTAAACCAGGTGTAAATCAGGCGCGCGAGAAACAGAGGTTAATGAATCAAATCCATGAACTCATCACGACACGACTGGAGGTAGAACGCGACAAGGTCCAAAACTGAGAGGTGAGCAAGACTAACTCGTCTCCGTAAGTAGGTACCAGCAGACCTTGTGTGCCTATTCATTCCAGTCACTAAAGTCCGCCAAGCTCACCATGCACGCAATGGAAAGGTCAATATCTGGTGAAGGAACTGATGTCTGATGTAAACTACCGAATCCAGAAGGGACTCCATCGCGTAAAATTGGAGGTCATTTCCGGTGTATTTTCTAATTTGCATAATATCTTGGCGTCAAATTTCAAGTTTCAAGCTCATTAACTCCGAAATTTTACAGTAAACACGCGTGCAGCCGTACTTTCATAAACGTATGGCAAGATAACAGCACGTATCGAAGAAAAGTTAACAGCGGGAAATAAAATCATTACGACAATAACACAACTTAATTTAATCCTTACCTCTGTACTGTAGGTCTATCTAGCGATTTTCTTTCCATGAATATGGCCCCGAAATGGCCGCGTCTTGTATGGAAATGAGTCCGTCGCGAAGAAAACCAGCTTGTTGTGCTTTACGAAGGGCCACAATAAAATAGTTAACATCGGGAATCTGATGTACTTCTAAAGCCATTCAAGATACTTGTATTTGTTTGCCAATAAAGTAAACGTATTATGCGATTTCTCAAGGTTTTTTGGGGTCGCTGTAGGGGCCGTTTGTATGAGACAGAACTGTATAAGTACCCCAAATTGCCCAAGTTCGCGAGCGTTTTTCTCTTGCCAGAAGGCTTTCTTCGTCAGCCATATTGGAAAATATAGTAGCCAGGCCTCCGTTACTACAGAAACCGAGCTACTTCGTACCTAGTTTCAAGTTCAAATACGGTAAAACTCAGCCAAAGAGCGCTTCCGAGGACTGTCGACTTGGACGCGTGGGACCTGAGTAAAATTTTTTTTGCGGGAAATAAAATAGTTTTCTCTCGCTCGTGAAAAATGTTCCTTCCCTGTTTCAATAGTAAATATACAAATTTTATTCGAGTTTGTTGACAAAACCAGTTTACTAAAACGGAGAAAAGCAATAGAGTTGTTGTGTGCTTGTTCTCAGTCTTCCACACGGTCATGACCTGATTTTAGGGGCAATTGTACGCGATGAGCCAGAAAGACAACCATTGTGCACTACAATCGGCTCAAGCCCCATTACGCAAGACCTCGACGGCTTGTGGAGCCGAGGCATGATGACTTTCTTTATTTCGCTGAACCAGAGTCTACAGGATGTATTACACCATAGGGTCAACCAGAACCTGACCAAGCGCCTCAACAGGTCAGTCTACCTCAGAGACGGAAAGAAGAGGCGAAGACTACAGAGTTGGAGAGATTATTCCAAGGCGATCAACGAGGACGAGGAGACCGCCCTCCAACTTATTTGGAGTATTACCATCTTGGTGGTCTGGAATGTCATCGTCAAATATAGTTCAAGGGAAGAATATTTCTTCATCTGTTCAATATATTTCTATTGGCTGCTCAAAGAACAGCGAAACCTCTGGCATGAATGGTTTTACATTCACAGTCATTTTAAATAAGTTTTCCTTTTTTTTTTTTCAGAAAAAGACAGAATGGAGACAGAATATATCCAAATGTGACATTAATTATTTCACTTTATCGAACTGAACTGAAATAACGTAATATATTCACATAGGTTCCATCTTAAAAAAAACATGTGTTCTCTTTGATCTTCCAGCCAGTTGACCTCCGGGTCATGCACTGTTTATGTTTGATAAAACGCTTGCAAGTTACATTTGGGTTAGATTCCCAAAAATTCAATTCTGCGCCGATGTGTACCGGATAAAAACTCGTTTTGACCTCTTCGATATGTGATTTCAAAGTTCAGCGGGGCATTTTGATTTAAATCAATTCGATTTAGCTTCACTAAATAATAACTTTGTCACACAATCCTTGTTTAGATTGGAAGGTTCCAGAACTACTTCGACTGCATGCGTCAACACAATTATCCATTATCAAGCGAAGGTTCTATACGTAATCAAGCTATGAATAGGTTGTTTATTACATACACAATAATAATTTAACTCGTGGATGCACGAATGTACAGAACGAGTTATTGGGTTCAGGTGGATACGAGATAATTTATTTGTCGTTTCTTTCTGTGACTCGCCGACTCGCCGTTGACTTTCCCAATGACCGTCCAAGGTTTCGAAAAAGATTTGGTCATGCTGGAGAAGATGTATTGACGGTGCTCATCTAATGCCAGACACTTCAAACCTGGACAATGCCTGGACAGACATGGTAGTGGGTCCCTATCAAGCACTTAGTGATGATGATGTAACGATGACGTCATCGGTCACGTGATTTTAAGTAGATGCCCATATCTCCCTCATATCTAATGGCAGACAGTTCAAACCTGGACAGACATGGTAGTGGATTGCTATCAATCACTTAATAGCGATGACGTAACGATGACATCATCGATTACGTGTTTTAAGTGCATGCCCATATCTCCTTCAATTCTAATGCCAGACAGTTCAAACCTGGACAGGCATGATATTGGGTTCCAACAAATCACTTAGTGGTGATGACGTAACGACGACATCATCGGTCACGTAATTTTAAGTACATGCCCATATCTCCCTCATTTCTAATGCCAGACAGTTCAAACTTCTCATTATTATTTATTATCATTCTTCTCACTTTCAACGCGGGAATTCGAATTCTAAATATAGCCACATCTACTCCTGTGCTTGGGGCCCAGCCCATGACATAGGAACACTCCTGGTAATGGGCTCCTGGCTTAAGTCACTTTGCTTTAGCTAAAACTAAAACAGGAAGTGAATACACCTCACTGCTCGTGAGTTTTGCGTCATTAAATTTTATTCTAGTATCATATCGAAACCTTTGTGCGTGACAAGTGAAGCTATTCAACAGTCCGCTTACGATATATGCTTCACTTGTCACGTACAAATGTTTCATTACGAGGCTCCGAGGTCTCTCCGGGCTCTCTTTTCACGAATCACTGAGCATTATACCCCTATGAGCCTCATATTGAAACCTTTGTGCGTGGCGAGTGAAGCATATATCGAAACTGAGCTATTTACTTCATTTTATTTACTGGACATGAAGACGCATTAATTTGGGGAAAGCATTGGGGGGAGGGGTGGGGGGAAAGCACTTAACAAGAAACAATTTAAGTGCCGGTTAGCAACAAAATTTAATAGCAATACATGCGTATAATTAACTGACAACTTGCGTCTCAAATTTCTGTCCGTAAAATACATTGGCCATCAGTCCTTTATACTCAGACTTCAACTATGTGATTTCCTTTGGAAGTTGTATTATCGATGAATAAATTAAAAACCAAGAGCGAAACATGTATTTGCTCCCTTGTGGAACTGGATCATGCGAGTGAGAATTCGAATGCTCTCAAACAGTCTGCGAGTTCGGAAACAAATTAAATGTTTGTAAATATTGTCACTGCCTCGTCTTCTACGACTCGTTTAAATAACTGGTATTCGAATGAAGTTTGGCTATAACTAAAAAGTATTTAAAGGGATACCCGAGTGAAAAACACATTGGGGCTCAAAAGAATCTTCAACATGTTCTTTGTTCAGAAAATGTATTAAAATTTGATCAAAGGTTTTTAGTATTAAGAACGAGCACCTCAAAGTTGGCCCCACGAAGACATGGGCGCCGCCATCTTTGTTTGCATTTACGGAAGTGACGTCACTTCGTCCCACCAGCGTTCTCACTCTCTCACTTATTAGGTGTTTTTAGGATGATAAACGCCTTAACTGTACCTCACATACATTGTAGTTCTTATACTTATTCAGAAGTCACTCGAGTCTTTTAAGCCATGTTGTTTTGCTGTTATTAAATGGCAGTTACGAGACCTTGTTGTTCGTCTGATAATTTCTCGCCTTCCCAATGCTTTTCTTCCTCCTCCCAGTCTTCTTAACTTTTCTCATAATGTCGTCTTCATCATAATTCCGGTTTCTGTAAGAATTCCTCTGCAATCTCGATGAAAATATATCCACTTTAATTCCGAGCGTGTGAAAATCATACAAAGACAAGTAGCCGCGATACGCTAGTGGGACGAAGTGACGTCACTTCCGTAAATGCAAACAAAGATGGCGGCGCCCATGTCTTCGCGGGGCCAAATTTGAGGTGCTCGTTCTTAATACTAAAAACGTTTGATCAAATTTTAATACATTTTCTGAACAAAGAACATGTTGAAGATTCTTTTGAGCCCCAATGTGTTTTTCACTCGGGTATCCCTTTAAGTATTAATATTTTATGCGTGGATTTGATAGCGTGGATTTTTGGATTTGATTTGATTTGGAGTGGCGCAGTGGTCAAGCGCTTCGCCTCTCACCTCTGTGGCCCAGGTTCGATTCCCGGACGCGGCGCCACATGTGAGTTGAGTTTGTTGGTATCTCGCCCTTGCTCCGAGGGTTTTTCTCCGGGTTATCCGGTTTTCCTCCCTCCGCAAAAACCAACACGCTAAATTCCAATTCGATCTGTGGGTTTGCCGCAATCTGGCTTTGATCAGCCCCCATGGTTGTTTCAGGTCTCGTTAGATATTCAGAGCGGTTATTTTTTTATAGTTGTATAATTGTGTGAAAAGAATTTGCATAATAATATAATATTAATAATTCTACATTTATATAGCGCCTTAATTTAAGCAATAAATAATCCTGAGTTGTTTATGAGAGGTAAAGCCAATTAACAATTGTATATTTGGCAATAAATGTTTAAGTTTTTCAACTAGGAATGGTGTTATGTTTCTGCACAGATTTTGAAAGAATTTGTGTAACACGTAATCGCTGAAAATGTGTTTTCAGTCTGCCCTAAAGGGGTACCCTGAAGGGGTGTATCAGGCATTGTGGCCACGCCTTGGATGGGCATTATAATCTTACCATGTTATGAAATTTATCGATACTTCAATACTGACATGGTCTTTGCCATATCACTGCTTTCACTGTATGCCCTTATTTTTCGTTTGTTTCATTTTTCTTTCTCCAGAAGTTGCCAACGAGTTGTGGTTATCAGACATTAACGAGTTGTGGTTATCAGACATTACCAGTGATAGAACCAAACAGCTAAAGGAGAACCTGAAATAAAGCAGTTCTAGCATCCAGATCCAGAGGGACTACTGAACCCTACCTTACAGCATTTAATAGATGGACATTATTTGCACATGAATTCTTATAAGTAAAATCTGTTTCCGCCAATTAATCCATTTCATTGGCCCTATATTTACAGTATTTGATAGAGACATCCAAGTCTACATCTAGCATAAATCGTATTTTGTCCAGTTATTAAGGTTGTATATACATATATATGTCTAAGGCCGGAATTAACGAAATTCCAGTGATATTTTATTTGGATCCATAAGCAGAAACGCCTTTTGCGTATGAAAAAGCATGTTAGCTACTCTATTTTAGGGGATCGTTTAAGAAATTATTTAAAGATATTGTCCCCGATAATTCCAAATTTAGTACACATTCCAAAAGGTCTGGCGGAGCTTTTTCAGCCGCTAATTCTCGTATCCCAGACAGAAACTTCCAGCGGCATGATAGATGGAAATATGTTAATGCTAAGGTCACGTCAGTGGCAAAGGCTAACGGGTTCACCCCTCGGGCCCTACCTTTGTAAATCTATATGCATGTCGGGCTCGAAGTATCCTATATGACTGTGTGTGTCTGAATTGTGTAGTGGAGGCAAAATGTGTAATTTATGTTAGTTGAGGTACGAAATTCACAGAAATGAATATTTTGCTGGCACGGAACAGAAGCCTGGGGAGAGTAGTGCTGAGAATTATGGGTAATGTAGTGTGCCATAAGTAGGTGACTGTTAAGAGGTTGAATTCATTCTAGGTCAGCCTTGCTACTTTGCTTCATTTTTTTTTTTAAATGATTGGATCGAGAAGCCGGAGGCATAACGAACATTAAGGGAAACCATTCTGGCTAGGTTAGAATCGTCCGAGTTTAATTTAAATCGGCATAAGATTGTATTATTTTATCATATCGGAATAAATGTATTTAGATGACCTCAGCTCCCAGAGTTGGCGGCACTGCATTGGTGGGAGTATACGTTCCCGTTTAGTCCACATAGTGGTTTTGGGTTTTCGTATCCGGCAGTGTCGCAATAATAGTAGTAAATAGAGACTAAAAGTTGAAGAACGAATGCCTGTAAGCTATTATGAGCAATTATATGAATAAACGCTGTCGGGCTCGGCTGACCGACATCCCCAAGTATCCTATATGACTGTGTGTGTCTGAATTGTGTAGTGGAGGCAAAATACCACAGGATCTACCCTAGGTTCTTTACTGTTTATACTATATATAAATGACCTACCAAACTCTTAATAAATTATTATTCAGAATATTTGCAGATGACACTAATATTTTTTATTCTTCAACTAATCTTAGAGAATTAGAAACAGTCAACTAAATTGTCAACTAATTTCAAGAAAACAAATTATATGCTAATAACATCTCAGTCCTAGAAAAAAACCTAGTATATCAATAACTGTATGCAACATCGAACAGAAAGCACAAATCAAATATCTGGGGGTTTTCATTAATGAAAGTCTAAAATGGGATGTGCAAATCACACATGTCAATAATAAGTTAACCAAAACTACCTTTAGCTTTATACGACATTATGTTTCAATCGGTACTCTTAAGCACTTGTATTATACCCTAATTTACCCTTATTTACATTATGGATTAATAAACTGGGCACTGCTTGCCAGTCTAGGCTAAATACAGTTAAAAAAAACACAAATGTATCCGATCCATTTTATTTGCCAACAGCAGAGAAAGTGCAACAATATCCTATAAGTTCTTAGAAGTCCTTAAATTGGAAAATGTCTTCAACTTTAAAATATCTTCTCTTGTCTACAAAATTAAGTATGTTAAAGTTAATATCCCATCAGCTTTCCTTGACCTCATACCATCCGCTTCTGATATTCACAGTTATAACACTAGATATTCTACCAATCAAAACCTATACAGACCAGCATCCTGAACAAATCATGGCCTAACTAGATTTAAAGCCATTTCATCAAGGATGTGGGAAAAAATCCCACTAGCAATTAAACGCCTCCCCTACAATAGCTTTAAAAACCAATACAAAATATTGTTAATTGATAACCAGAACTAACCATGTATGGCATACCCAAATTATATCTGAAGTGGTAATGGCATATTAACCAAGTATGTACAATATTTTCTCACCTTTTTTCTCTCTACTTGAAACTCCTTGAAAAGAAAAGACCACATAAAATATCTAGGAGTCATGATTGACGATACAATGTGTTGGAAATACCATATATCATATGTATCTTCGCGTATTTCACAAAACACAAGTATTATATCCAACGGCTGAGGCACTATTTATCATTGACACAACTAAAGCAACGTTATTACAATCTTATTTATCCATACATCTCATATGCGATATTAGCTTGAGGCAGCGCTTATAAAACCAATTTACAAAAAGTACAAACAAAGCAAAACCATGTCGCAAGATTAATAGTTTTTGCCACATTATATGGTAGAAATACTGAAAGTGCTCTCCCACTGCTAAATATCTTAGATTTATTACACATTTGGGGTTGATATCCGTGTGATAAAGCCGTGAATAAAAACCATATCAGTGAAGTGATACGATATCACTTCACTCTACTATTGCTTTTAGAAATAAATTTTGTTATGCTTAATGTTGTGTTATTGTATTCACTTTAAATCAGTATAATAAACAAATTATGACATGTTAAGAGCTTGATATCGTTTTTATTCACTCGATTTTCGTATCATATCGCTCACTCGCTTGCGGACTCGCTCGTTCTCGATATGATACGAAAACATCGTGAATAAAAACGATATCAAGCTCTTAACATGTAATAATCTCTATATACTTACAGTTCACAATGTTTACTGTCTCCACGCATTAAAATTTGTTCACCTCAGGCACAAATATTTTTGTTCGATCATTTTTTCCAATATGTCAGCAATGTCCACAGTTATAATACGAGATATGTAGCCAAACAAAATTTATACGAATCAGGCGTGAGAACAAACACAGGAAAACAAATGATTTCATTTATGGCAATTGACCTTTGGCGCCAAATCTCCCTGACCACCTCAAAAATTTAAATGTATTTTCTTTCTCAAAAAGCATAAAGCAGTATTTATTGTCAAACCAATATTCAAAATAACTATCTATAATTGCTCAAATTGTTATTTATATTTTCGTAATTCTAATTTTCCCAGTAATCTAAACTAGTTCCTATTGTAAATTTCCTTCCCGATTTCCTTTCTCCTATTATAATTGCTGATTAACAAGGCTGGAGGCTAACTCGAGAATGTTCTGTAATCTATTAAATTTTCTACTAGTGCTGTTACAACTTTTTGTACAATTATGAAAATAGTGCGAATAAAATGAATCTAATCTGTAACTGAGAGACTGGGGCGGGTTTTCACCACCGGAAGTAAATACCACAAACTCAGAGCCCGAACCCAATGTATTAAGATAAACTTCCCTACATTCTATCAACAAAAATGGCGAATACCACGGCTATTGCAGTTGCTATTCAGATACATGTACTATTACTACTCTGCCTGCAGTTTACAGGTACCGACTCACGCAGCTCAGTAGACGTATAAAATTAGTCACTAGATACGACATCAGTGAGGGAAATCTGGGTTTCGTATATAGTACTTTACTAGAAGTTTCTAATAGAAAGTTAAGTGCTGCGAGGGGGATGCATATATATTAGTAATGATTTGCAAGTTTCTGTAGCTTTAATCAACTAATAGATTATGGGAAGTGCGTTGGACAAATTTGACTTTATTATGGGACTGAGCAATTAATTGGTGTCAGTGACAATATCCCTGGAATATGAGCCATGCATACACCGATGCGGACATCCGCCGTAATGTAGTTAATGTGCTATTAAATTTGCAAGTCCGGTTGTAGTACTCTTTCATTTTTAATTTAGATGTTTAGAATCACAACTTACTTCAGGCCTAGTTAGGATTCAAAGTTCTATCCTATGTACCGAGCTACCACTCGAGATTTAAGACTATAAATTTATAACTCGGAATCCAGCTGTGTCCAAGGCTGTAACTTGTCAGGATCCAAAGTTCTAACTCGGAAACTCGGCCCAGTTGGGCAAAGGAGGTAAATCTATTCTCAAACAAGCGGTATCCTTCCCGTACTGCTGAAGTCCGCTGGATCCTCGAGCATGCAAATAGCCTCATTGCGATAGAAACGCGTTGAGTTTGTTTATACTTTCACTAAAAAGAAAAGCACAACAAAGGAAAGTAAGGCTACAATCGTTCAGTGAAACCTCGTCGTTCACGTTGGCCATAGGATGCACTAAATTTAAGATTTGAAGAACTATGTCAAACCATAGTTAATAGAGTGGAATGGTTAGGAAACCCGGCAAACTTCAAAAGGGCTAACAAAGGCGCTGCGATTTAGGTTGGAAGGGGTAAGACAAAAGATTGTGCACGATCATAGTTCATTAGCGTTCCCTGAACGACTGAACTCACACGTTTCTATTGGCTGATTGATTAACATGTTGGAATTTCTATTGTGTTTTGTGCACGGTAGTGGTTGAAAAAAGCTAACAAAGACATATAATAAAGAAGGTCCCTGAGTTTCCTAACCATTCCACTCTATTAACTATGGTCAAACACTCATTGTTCGTCTTTCATCAGGGGTTCCAAATATTGAGAAAACAAATGAAACCCGAGAGGCGTAGCGAATGCAAAACCAATAATTTACATACGTTTATTTTCAAACTTCATTAGCAAGTATTGTTTACCATTTGACTGTTGTATCTAATTATTCAATAGATGGCTTATTATTCTTTTTTGATGGCAGTGATTTCAACTAGCGTACTAGTAGAGTAGTGGACAAGAGTTAGTACAAGCAGTCGGAAGGGTCGTGGTTCGAACTCCAGTGGAGGAAGACTTTTTCTTTCTCTGACATTCTTTATTTCTTTACTTCTTCGCTCCTTACTTGTAGTTTATCAGTATGCCAATTAGTTAGTGGTTCATGAATATGATGATTAAGAAATATTGATCACCAGGGTTGGAAACATGATCAAACACAAGGGTTTCACCCGGTATCAAGACCCATGCATGTGACCAAATACAGTTCCTCCATTGGATGACTATCTCATGAATTATTAATGAGTTTGAGAATTTAGATTCTTACACGGTTTACCTGGTTTGTGTACATAAGCGCATAACGTAGAAATTGATTTTTTCCCCCTGATAATTAAGGCATAATGACGCAGTTATGAGGAAATTGAGTAAAATAAGAACTACATTGTAGCCTTGGTCATCTGTTAGCCACCTTAAATGATCGGTTCTTATCTGTTGTGATAGGTCCTTTGCAGGACATGGTCACGTGACATGTTTAGCTTGTCAATCAAAAAATGAATTGGTACTAGAACAACATGCATGCCAGAAATGGAAATTAGTAAACAGAACAAGTTTTAGTTTCATATCTTTAAAAGTGAAGGAAAGGCAAATTTTTGAAAACTCAAAATTTAACAGAGTTTATGCATGTCAGGCTTGCTTAATTAGCAAGCCCTGCAAAGGGCCTATTGAGAGGTATGAAACGGAGGAAGATAAGTCTGCTTATAGATAATTCTTTCCTAATTGGTCTCGATGTCTGTTCAGTGGAAATTGTTATTGACTTCCATGCAAGTGGGCATGTTGGACTTACACTAATATGGACTGGTGTTACGCGACAATAATCACGCAACTTTCAATTGCTAGTGTCTCAAAATGAGCAACCTTTGGAACTAGCAGAAAACTTGTTGACTATGCTTGGGTTGTACTTAATTTACACTTTTGGCTACGCAGTTAATTTTAGGCGTTTCAATTAGCTTTCGTGATTAAGCAAAACGAATTCGTGACACCATGTGCCCTCAGTCACGTTTATGAATTATAGTTGCCTATTCTAAGTTACGCTTTTTATGCCTATATGAAACAAACTATGAAAAAGTTGGGAATCTCGTGATTAGTAAAACAAATGAATGATTGACACTTGGGCTTGTAGCCTCGACATCAAGCTCGCAGCCTCGATATCAGGATTGTAGCCTTGGACGTTTCAGGAACAGGTAATATCTCCCCAGCTGGAGTACTGAAACCAAATTGGCATCATTGACAACTTTATCAAAACATCAAAACTATGCAACCTTATTTGGTAGAAAATTACGAACATGAAGAGGTAGCTCCTTAAAGTGCACCTAACCCCTTTTGCGATTTTTATACATATGAATCTTTGAAAGGTTTTGAGTACTTCTGCAAAGAAATTTTTGGCTTACAAAGAATACTTTATGTTCTAGGCTTGTTTGAAATGGTGAAAATGTGACCTTTCTTGACCCATGACCGCGTAAGAAAAACTGGATCTTACGTCATCTGAATTCTCATTCGACTTTACAATAAGTTGAATAAATGTTTAGCATTTTGTCTAAAATAACTGTTTTCTTTGCTAACAACTCACAGACCGTATAAATTCTCTATCGATGTTGTTGTGGTAGAAAGGCGCCATGGAGAATAATGTCTTAATGACGTGACGTAGGATCCAGAATCGACCCAGGCTTTTTCTTACGCGGTCATGGGTCAGGAAAGGTCAAATTTTCACCATTTCAAACAAGCCTAGAACATAGAATATTCTCTGTAAGCCAAAAAATTATCTTTGCAGAAGTACTCAAAACCTTTCAAAGTTTCATATGTATAAAAATTCCAAAAGGAGTTTAAAATGCACTTTAAAATGTAGACTCCCTACCACATAAAAGAAAGCCAAAAAGTTCCATAAAATATAGTTAGTCTATAGTTAGTCAGTAGTTAGTCCGTAGTAGCAGTGTAACGTCATGTGCAAGAAGAAATTAAAAAGAAGCCAGAAGTGAAGATCCCGGGTCGTAATCCTCTCGTAACATTGGGAAGACTGGACTGGTCTCAGAGTCCACGGACTCTGAATTCGCGAACTCACGCGCGAATCCAATTAGTGATCGTTTCGACTCGTTTTGTCAGCACAATAACATTCATACATTTCGACTACTGTTGTTGACATTTTTCCTTGACGAATACCTAGTATTTTCCAGTCCAATCCATATTAGTTTGAGTCCAGTCCTGGTTTTACAACATGCCCCAAGATTGCCTTCTTTAGATCTCACATATTCGAAATAGCAACTGTATCAACTAGCAAGTAATTGCCTAAAACTATCAAGTGACTAGTTAACCAAAATCTAAACATCTTCCAGAAGACATTAACCAGCTAGAGTATGGACAAAATGTACCTCAAGAAACTTACTAGCGGAAATAACCTGATAGAATGGTTCGCCAAAGAACAAGAGCAAAAAACGCATTCTCAATTCTAAAATCAGTTTTTATCAAATATAATTATTCCGGCGAAAACCTTGTAAATTGACCTATTTTTCGGGAGCGCAATTTGCCTCTTTCCTTTTTGGCCAATATTAGCGGTGCAAAAACCCAAGGATAATAAAAACAGCATTTTTGGTGGACATGTTTTTACTGATATCCGCAAAAAACACATTTCTTAAGGTTAAGTAAACTATAGCTTTCACGGCATTTGGTGGACAAAAGGAAATCCACTGCGAAATACAAGCTTTCTCAAAATATCGCAAAAATAATCAAATCTGGCGGACAAAAGTAAATCCCGATTCCGCACTGCGGAATACAAGCTTTCTCTGAAATATCACAAAAATGATCAAATCTAGCTTCAAGCAGTTCAAGGTCCGGCTTCAAATTTCAAAACCGTTGCGGTTGGTTGTAATTAGACTAATTATCTCACATACCAGTTATTTTTTGAACTACTAGCAGCTCTTTCTCTGGCAATTTAGTTTTGTCTAGCATGCAGTGCAAACGAGAACTGAGACTCGATTCACGGACGATCGAAAGTAAAGTAGAACGAACCAGAGGAGACAGCTGAAAGTTACGAAAATATAAGGGTTTGTATGGGAGCGTAGCGAACTCCGTTTAATAGCCAGAAATTCTGTAAAATGACTTACCTTGCCACTGTGATGTCTTCTGTCATGTTTCTATCCTTGTTAAATCCGGCTGAAATCAGCTTAAAACCACCCAACAAGGAGAGAAACACGACAGAAGACATCACAGTGGCAAGGTAAGTCATTTTTATTTAAATATTTTACAGTATTTCTGGCTAGTAAACGGAGTTCGCTACGCTCCCATACAAACCCTTATATTTTCGTAACTTAAGCTTGGACTGCCTGTGTTTGTTTCAGTACGCTTTGACTCACGTCTACTGAATCAACAACACTCGCATCTCTCTCAGCACAAATCTGAAGGTTTTAGGCGATGGGCTGATACAATCCTCTTGATGTGATGCGGCATAAGATCTGTATTTAAGATTCTCAACTGGTCTGACTGGTACATCACGCAGTCGTTGATTGGGGGTCACGTTGAGACCACAAAAGCATCAGTTCTCGGACAACTTCGGCCATGTTCTTTTTCTCTGGCAATAACTATTGGTTTCGATCGCCAGTGAGAATAGATCGAGAAATAGGTTGCTTGCTTCACTATAATTTGAACGGTTCATTTGAACTCAAAGCTTGCCGATGACGCTGTGTCGGTTGGATAATACCTATATGTGAACAATACGATAATAATAATAATAATAATAATAATAATAATAATATTTTGACAGGAAAGCTCCACTCACAATTTGTGATTTTCAGGGAGGTCCTGTATTAAAAATATATATTTCACTAATATATGGAAAACAGGATAGTTAAATGGTCGAAATAAAATAGAAATAGAACAAGGATTATTATGAAATTAAGTTATGTGCCATAAATGGTTTATTTTACGTCGAAGATCACCCTCCAAAGATACAGGAAGCCTATGTTTTTCCAACGAACTCCATGGTCGAATTGGATTGAAATTGAATATCCCGGTGCCTGTGAAGTCTCAGCTTTAACCAATCGGATCAAGGACTAGTGTTATTTCAGGCGCGCAAAATGTGTATCACTTCAATTTTCCCTGTGTGCGTACACAAGCCTTGTTGTTCAGGACTAAATCTTCAGGATTACACACACATTGAAGGTGGGTATTTTAGCTGTTGTCTGATGAGAATGATAAACACAGCATTTTTATATATATATTTCAGGTTGCAAATTACATCCAAGAAAGCGTGTATAATCACAGGTAGCCCAAGCTTGGGATCTGTATAATATTTAACAGCATTCGTATGGGATTTTTTTGTTTTAAAAGTACAACGTAAACCTTGAATAAAACTCGATAAAAAGCCTATACGTTGTCTTCTTGTGTTCCATAACTATGTCTGTGCCATGTTACAGCGAATTTCAGCAAAATTTCAAGATTTATGTTGTACCTTTAAAACTAAAAAATCTCATACAAATGCTGATAAATATTATACAGATCCCAAGCTTGGGCTACCTGTGCTTTCACTGTTGGCATGCGAGTTGTTTTTTATTCAGTTGTCTGTATCTCAAAAAGCAAAGCAAAATAAAAGTCACGACGTATTTTGAGGACACATTTAATTTGGTAAGATCAATACGGACACTATGGTTATGAAAAAAAGGTATTCATTTATATAGCGCAAATTCTATATGAATATATTCAAATGCGCTTCACAAGGTTATATTTTGTGATGCAGACTGCTATTGTGGCGCAATGTGCTGCCGTGCAGTTTACAATCATGAGTGATTGTTAGTACCTCAGAATACCAGGCTGTTGTGTCGGGAGACAATTCCCTACTCTTTCTCGAAATAACACAACAGGTTCTTTTACGCCCCCCTCGTATAGATTAGAAGAGGAAGGAGACAAGGCCAACGGATTATACGTCCCTGCCCAAGGACGCGGCCCGGATTCGAACCCCCGACCTCCCGCACTCTAGACCGTGCTCTACTAACTGAGCTAATCAGTGAGGCGGTCGAGATAGGAGACTACTTTAAAATGTATTCTGTGAATCTCAATGCAGAAATTACCGCCTTGTAAACCGCAATTTATGTGCAAAAATTGTAGTGATGTATTAACGAAAGCCTTCGTTCTTAATCATAAGTTAAAATACTAGCTTAAAGACTCATACCAAAGTACTAAACTCGAAAGCTTGTGTTACCGGCTGTGATAATTTTCATGCTTTATTCATATCGCTAGAATTAGGTCCCAGCTGCGTTAGTTGACTGAGACTCTTGTGTAGTTGACATATATTGAGTTTCTATCGTTCATCGTCACCTTTCACTCTTAATTAAATGCCTAACATTTCAAATGTATAAACGTATCCAATATATTATCTTTGCAGAAAATTGTCGCCGCAGATGAGAACAGAGGCTGATATGTGAAAAGGTCGTACGCAGAATTTTTCTTCGTTGCCGAAAGGATCCTGTTGACAACAAACTCGGAACAAACGATTATAAGTAACTCGCTTTAATAAGTACATTGTATTTATTCCTCCCGCAATACATCATCTATCTGTTCTGTTTAATATTTATACCATATCGGATCTAATTGAATGTTTCTAGCAAATGTGGTCACTTATGTGATATTTTGAGAAGGTTTGTATTCTGCAGTGCGGAATCGGGGTTTACTTTTGTCCACAAGAGTTTGGTTATTTGTGAGACATTTTGACAATGCTTGTATTCCGCAGTGCGGACTCGTTTTTTTTGTCCCCCAGGCTGATCATGTTTGTGATATTTTGAGAAAACTTGATTCCGCAGTGCGGAATCGGAGATAATTTCTGTCTGCCAGATTTGATCATTTTTGTGATATCTTGAGAAAACTGGATAATTTTTGGTCATTTGTGCAATATTTTGAAAAAGTGCGGAATCGGGGTTCAGTTATTGGTCATTTGTTCGATATTTTGAAAAAGCTTGTATTCCGAGTGCGGAATCGGGATTTACTTTTGTCCGTCAGAATTGGTCATTTGTTCGATATTTTGAGAAACCCGTTGATGCGGAATCGGGAATCATTTTTGTGGGCCAGATTTGGTAATTTGTGCAATATTTTGAGTAAAGAGCGGAATCGGGGTTCAGTTTTGTCCGCCAGATCTTTGTATTTGATATCCCAGTTTTATGGGGTTTTTTGTGTGTTCCGCTTATTTTAGTTATAAACAACACTTACTGTTTGCATAAAATGCCCTTCCGTTAGGATATGTATTTTTTAAGTTTTTAAAAATATCAAAAATGTCCAGTCCGCCAAAATAATGTTAATAGAGTATCTAGTAATTTCTGTGGTAACGTCAAAATACTAGTTATTTGGTGAAATAAAAACCGGTGGTCCGCCAACAACGTCTAATTTTTATGCTTTTGGGGAAACACGTTTTGGTTATATGCGAAAACTGCATTATTAGCAGACGCATTCCTCTTAATATCGCGTTATCATTGAATTTTTGCGAAATTTCACAAAATGATAAAAACTGATTTTAGTTGAGAATGCGTTAAAAGACAATAGGGTGCGGCATTGAACAATTCCCAAATACGATTTGGTTTGAATATGATATGCCTGAAGTGCTGTGTGAGATGTCCACAGTCAAAGTTATAAACTAAAGATAAAGGGAACTGTACGATGTTGGTCATTGAAAGAAATCACCATCCAGCCAATCGGAAAGGGGAAGACAAAAGATATTTGAATCACAAATTTGACAACTTTCCCCAATAACGATTTTCTTTGAAATCCAGACCACAAGTAGTTTGATCAAAACTAAATTGAAACATCAAAGATTATCTAATGAAAATATGTTGCCTTGCTGGTTTTCTATTGCTGGCTTTCACTTGACGTCATAGCCGCCATGTTGGTGCCCTTAAACAATAGATTCCTCGTTAGCTTCTTTTGTTGGGGCACCAACATGGCCGCCATGCCCTTTGTCATTTGAATCTCTTGGGATTGAGTGTAAACCAGCAATTGAATGTACGAGTATCAACCAATGGCATTACTACGGAAAGAAGAATAGAAATTTAACACTTTTTTAAATTCCTTGCCGTTCAGCGCTACCTGTACTTAGCCAGAGCATTAAAGTCAAATAAACCATGAAATCGTAATCGCTTGATATCCTTAACATTAATTGGACGAGGTTGAGCATGATAGCGAATTCAAAATTATCAAGACAGAGGTCTGTGTTATCAGCCGAAGCGTCTTGATAATTTTGAATTCGCTATCATGCGAATGTTTTATTGTAATTTTGAATTCGCTATCATGCGAATGTTTTAGTGTACATTTTAAGCAAACGTTTTAGCAAAAAGGAAGCTAGCGAAAACGAAGCTACATGAAACGAAGAAAATTATTTCGTTTGTTTACGATTGAATTTCAATATGTTTTGTTTCTTATTCGAACCACAATTTTTTTTTTACAAGTTTAGGGGGAAAAAAGACTGAGAACATAGCTGAGACCTGAAAATAGGAAAATGGCACAAAAAAGCGAAATAATATCTCTACTTTCTAGCGTAACATGGTCGTACTTGCGTGTTATCGAGCAGTGTGACGTCACAACCTACAGATAATATCTACAGAAAATATTGTACGCATGCGCTGTCAATACTATAGCCAAGCTATTGAGAATTAGCTGTGTGTTCTCAGCCAATCAAAATTGAGATAGTGAAATGTATAATAAACGGCAACTTATCTGCATCAAACTATCAAACTCAAGGAAGAGCCCCAGTGGGGGAGAGGGGGATACTAGCTCCCATATATATTAAAGCTATACGGGTGTGTGACATCCCAAAGGGTATGGCTTTCGAGTGGTTTTAGTCGGAAATAGGGTTATATACATTTTGCCGTTTTAGTCTGGAATAGAGTATCACTTTGACATGGAAGTATCAGACTGCACATGATCATTTATTTATCTTAAGGTACGGACACACGCTGCAACATTGAGCGCAATATTACCAGCAATAGCCCACTTTCGATATATGCTTCACCTGTCACGCACAAATATTTCGTATAGGTAATCATACGGTTTCGAGTGCAATTTGGGATTAATTTACACGAGTGGGTTTTTTAAAGAGTATCAAGATTGCACGAGCCCGCAGGGCGAGTGCAATTTGAGCTCTTTGAAAAATACACGAGTGAAAATTAATCCCAAATTGCACGAGAAAACCGTATGATTACTTATTAATAATATACATGAAAAAAATTGCATAGTATTTCCTTTTTTCGGCACTATGTTTCCTTTTTTCTGCACTGTGTTTCCTTGAAATTGCATTGCCCTCAACCAATCAGAATTGAGCATTTTTTCATGTATATTATTAAACATAATAACACCAGCGGTACTGAGTTTAAGCAACGCTTCTGTAAAACAACAACATATCAGAAATCCTACATGATAAGAGCCACTAGAATTTGGAACCGAATTTTACCTAAGGAAACCCGACAACCAGCACTTTCACTGTCCTCCTACAAGTCTCACATTTTACAATATTATACGTCAGCTCTGAAAACATCTTATATCCTAGCCTGCATTGCGGCTCTGGAGTATCGGGGCGCAGCGAGCGGAGATTATGGGGATTGGGGCGAGAAAAAAAAGGGAGGGGGTGGGGAGAAGAGGAAGAGAGAGCCTGCCGGCAAGCTGATGGTTAGGGACGGACCATTAGAAAAGTTATGGAGAGGGGGGAAAACAATTCGAGCAAGTCAGAAAAGTCCCACCCCTCCCATCACTTTTCTAATGGTCCGTCCCTTATTTTGGTATCCACCCACTAATTAAAATGCATAAAATTAGAAAGTCATTCAACCGATTCATCCAATCATTGTGCGGCGGAAGTGAAAACCATGTTTAATATCTGTCAAAACTCGAGCGTACAATTCAAAATAAAAAATATTCGAACTTGGAGAATGTCAGCAATGTCAACGACTTTTGCAGGATATGTAATGTATGTTTTAAGGTTGCGTTTGGGAATTCAAATATTTCCACGGCGAGAATCTGTTCAAGCCTTCAGAAAGAAAAGAGAGCCGAGGCTTAATTCTAGCTGCCTGCGAAAGTATCGGTCTTCATATTCCGAAATCTGCTGCTCTATCATAGCAAGTCTGTCGTTCCTGAGGAAGTAAGATTCGAAATGCAGTAGAGAACTACACCTTTGTTCGAGAAAGTTTGCAGGATAAAGAGAACTAAGATAAAGAGAACTCGTTGCCGCTGAATATAAAGTCGCCACCAAATCAGAAAAGAACACTGCCGACCACAATAACACCGGAACGAAGTTCTGCCAAAAGAAGCGCTAAAAAACATCCATGCAGCGTTACAAAATCATCAAAGTAGCTCGTATTTTCGGAAGCACAAGCCTGTTCCCTCGAACACACCGGTCCATGTTTCAACCGTGTGCGATTCGTCGACGACAATACAAGCAAGACGCTTGTGGAGTTCCAATGCAGGGTTCTTCAGCTCATCGCGAAATTCGCTCTGACTCATTACTTCTTCTGCAGAACTAAACAGCAATTTGAAGTTGCACTTCTGTAGTTCCTCAGGTTTTAGGTCTGAACGTTCGGCAGCAGGATAACCTAAGGAACTTTTTTAACACTAGTGAATGCTTGGAATATCCTATTTCTTCCAAACCCAGTTGGGATTACAGCTAGAACATCTCTTCCAGACAAAAGATCTCTAATAGCCGTGCTCCTGTTCTTTCTTTAAATTCATCGCTGAGAGAATTCTAGGTATGTTTTGTCGCCATATTAATTGGTTTCTGCTCTTATCACATGCCATGCATGAATAAAATTTAATGATTTCTGTCAAACACGCATTTTAGCCGATAGCAATACGCGGCCTTCTGAGGCCGAGAGTTATCGAATTAACCATGGCTTGCGGCAGGCTCTCTCTTCCTCTCCTCTCCACCCCTCCCCTTTTTCTCTCGCCCCAATCCCCCTAATCTCCGCTCGCTGCGCTCCGATACACTTGAGCCGCAACGCAGGCTACTTATATCCCAGATAATCCGCGCACATGGAAGTCAGTTTGTGTAAAATGTAGCCTACTCAGTCCTTTAACTTGTTGTTTTTAGTCACCTTGTGGTTGTGAAATCCTTATCATTAGTTCTTTCTTTGACTATTATTAATTTAATGTAGTCTCGTGGGCCCGCAGTAATTGGCTTTAGCTGTTGCGGTCGCCCTGCCTTTTATCAACTTATTTCTACATCATTGTAATTTGTTTAAACTATCGTTCGTGGTATCATTCCTCTTTCCCAATCTTCCCCATTCCCCCTGGGCTTGCTACGCAGGCTAGGCGAAGCTTAATAAATAAACAGACAGACAGACAGACAGACAGACATGAGGCTCAGGAGTATAATGCTCATTGATTTGTGAAAAGAGAAAATAATAAATTTAATTTACCCCGGAGCCTCGTAGTGAAACCTTTGTACGTGACAAGTGAAGTGGGCTATTGTTGTTCACACGGTGCAATTTTCTTCGCGCAGTGTTGCCGAAGTAGAACTCGATTCTACTTCTGCAACATTGCCGGCAATGTTACGTGCAATGTTGCAGCGTGTATCCGTACCTTTAGTTTCTCTTGTTATTTTGACGATGCATGATAAAATCGATCGAGAAAGAGAACAAACCACGGCGAAACATATCATTGGATAAGAAAATTTTCAGATTTTCTTCAAGCACGGCTTCCCCCCCCCCCAAAAAAAAACAACTTAAAGGCTTTTCTATTGTACATTTAAACTAATAAGATGTATTACAATTTAAAAAGAAGGTCTATTACCAAGTGACTGTCTATTTTTTAACCTCGACTGAAAAATAACGTTTGCTCTCAAATGTTCCTTATGGATACCTAAATCTATTATTGCTAATTAAAAAATAAATACATATTATATTTGTTGTAGCAGGCTGATTATTACAGCTTAGAGCTGATGTGGGCCTGCTTTTACTCCCCACACACTCCTCACTTCATTAACTGTTTTGGACATACATCACTCGACTACATGTTGATTTTTACGGAGGGAGGAAAACCGGAGAATGCAGATAAGGAACCAACAACGAACCTAACTCACATACGGTGTCCGAGCCGGGAATCGAACCCGGAACCGCAGCGTTGAGAGGCGAGTGTTTTACCACTGCGCCAACCTGCATCCCCTGTGTTTGTCTCCTCAGTATTAACTGAACACTACAAGTCACTTTTGCCCTGGAGCAGAGGAGGTCGTCAGTGATCGGTAGCGAGACTCCCTTCGTAAAGACTAACGCTGAGTATTTACAGATTTCACTGTTACAGTGAGGGTCTATATAAAGATTCGCCACCATGACGGCCTTGGCGTTTATAAGGATTTACCCAGTGTAACCCCTCAAACCCCGGCCGGACCAACACTCAGAATCTTAAAATAACTGAGTAGAAGGTGCTGTCTTTGTGAAACAACTGCAAATGGTTAGACCTTCACGTCTTCTCGGATAAAGGACGTAAAATCGTAGGTCCACTGACGGAGGCAGGCCTAGAAGGGACCTTTGTACTCCTGTGACCAGGCTCTGATCCAAATGTCTCAAATCAAAACCCTTGTAAACACCAAGGCCGCCACAGCGAATCTTTATATACTTTTAGTTAACAAAGAAATTCGGATAATAAATACCCTAGGCTTTTCTTGGGTATAAAATGTAGTCACGTGATCTATTGTACCCCTTGGTATCGGTCATTTGGCTTATGAATAGTTATGAATTTTGAAGGTCTGATAAATTTCCTCGATTAAGCGCCCCCCTTGGATGCGAAACTTGACTAAGCGCCCTCCTCCTCCACACATAATTCAGTAAGAGGAATTCACCGTATAAATCAACGGTAGCCATACGTGGCATTTCTTCAGATTTTTACCAAGTAATTCTCTAAGATGAACTGAGTTGATTTAGGCTGAAAAACTGATCTGTGGCTTGTCTTTATAGTTCACAACTCAATCATACGTCCGGTGCAGGAGCCCATTACCAGGAGCGTCCATCTCCCATACTAGGTCTGTGAGTCAGCGTATGACCGGATTGAGCTATATTTAGAACAGATCTCACGGGAGTTCACGTGCCCACACTTTGGGAATCCAATCAAACCATAGTCAGGACAATGCAGCGTTAGTAAAATCACCTCAAAGAACAATAGATCATTCTTAATCTCGATAATTACGGCAAGCATATGCACGATCGCAGCAGAGTCAGAAGGCAGTTACCCGGAAACATGATCTAAAAATAGATCAAACCGGTCATACGCTGACGCACGGGTATAGTGTATATGGACACTGCTGGTAATGGCTCCTGTTGTCATGTAAACCGGTCATACGCTGACGCACGGGTACAGTATATATGGACGCTCCTGGTAATGGGCTCCTGGTCTGTGAAATTAATGTCTATGTGATTGCATAACGCAAAACTTCGAGCAAGGGAAAAAAGGGGCCCAAAAAAAATCCTGCAAGCACTTGTTTACCACCAAAATCTATTTCGTGCAAGAGAAACATAGGCGGATCCAGGAAAAGTACAGTGTGAAAAAAATCGTGCAGAGCTCGCATAATCCCCCAAAAATGTGCATAGCTAATAGGACCAAAATATATCGTGCACAAAAAAATTACCCCCTCCCCTGATTTCTGATGGTCCACCCCTAAGTTTAACTGCAAAACACTGTTTATGACATTTTTCTTTTGGGTTAACAGATTGTGCCCCTAGTCTCTCTCGGGGGTCACGTTTTGATTGTGGTTACTGATGCGAGACGGTTGTATAATTCGCAGGCTAATTCTGATGTTGCCAGCAAGTGCTTACACAAATCAGAAGAGCATCCCAGGCAGTATGTGTGGCTACAGTGTCAGTGTGTTGCTGGCATGTCATTGACAATAATTATTGGCATACAAGAACCAGGCTTAAGTCTGTAAATATGTGATATTCTTCTGTTGTGTTCACAGATTGTGCCCCTAGTTGGCTTAGCACCGAGTACAATGGCAAAAATGTGTATGCACTCAAAGATAGCAGTATAACATTTGATTGGCGATTCTCTTATGGTGGACTTACAAGAGTATTCAGCCAGTGGTTATTCCTAAAGCCAAGGGCTTCTGATCCTTCAATTGATGACACAATTGCAATAGCTTCAGGTAACAATGCTCAAGTTGCATCACTCTACAGTAGCAGAGTGACCTTTTCATCAGGATCAGGGCAGGCTGGGTTCCAACTCAGGGGTTTGCAAGCAGCAGACAAAGGAAAATATAAGTGTACATTGACTTTCTCGAACAACAATATCCTGGGTGACTATGCTAATCTGGTAGTAATAGGTAAGTGCTAAAAGACTGGAGCAGTGCAAAGTACGTGTTTAATGGAAAATGTGTTAACATAAATAACTTAAGGTTAGAGACTGGCGTGCGTGTCGACTGTATAATGAATACTACATGAGGTCCACACAGCGGTCAAACGTCTGCGCGTGCGTATTACGGTCAGTCTGGTGGGCGGCCGCGCGAATTTCCCGCGCAAAATTTACCTTAAAACATATTACAGCAACCCGGCGTTTAAAAAAAACTCGGCTTTTGAACTTCTACCCCAAAAAGTTAAGAAAAATACGTGAAAGTTAAGCTTTTTATTTTCACAGTCAACGGGAAATTGAACAAACTTCAAACTGTGAGTTTACAATTTTTTTTCATAATTTAACAAA
This sequence comes from Actinernus sp. WN-2022, assembly GCA_030867875.1. Lineage (NCBI taxonomy): Eukaryota > Metazoa > Cnidaria > Anthozoa > Actiniaria > Actinernidae > Actinernus > Actinernus sp. WN-2022. Next base: position 19,643,197 of record JAOWCC010000064.1, on the reverse strand, counting down.
AAAGTTTTCAAGGTTTGAAAACGGGTGTGTGACCAATGACGGCCGCCGGCTCGCTTTGAATTTGTTTTGGAATATGTTGTTGTTGCAAGACTTTTGACGCATGCGCAGACGTTTGACCGCTGTGTACATGAGGTCGAAGACAGTATGACAACATTTTGAGTTCATCGTCAGCTAGCATGCATGTATTTGTCAACAAAGCACAAACATAAAGTCTCTAACCCTTTTAATGAGCGCAAGGCAGTGCGTTTCAACCAAAATCAGTTGTCGATAACCGCTAAGAAATCAAAGATTCGGCATAAAATGGGATACCTTTTTTAAATACATGTAGCTCCACAAAATGGGCAATGAATAAAACAAGACCTTATCTAACTAAGTAGAGAACTTCGCAAATATAATTTAAGTTACTCCCTTCTCGCGAGTTCCACTGAATCAGTACTTTATGAAACTCGAAAACGTTTGTTTGGAGCCACGTATGCACATATCAAGTATAGAAGTATACTTTATTTGATATTTTCTTTCATTCTACGAGGACGAACCTGCTTCAAGTAGTTTGGCAATTGATGACTGGAGTTAAATTTACCGGGCCATACATTCGCTGGATATGTCAATAAGACTGCAGGGATCAAATGCCTGACGCCTGAAAAACAACAACATATAAACGCGACTCAATTCATTTTTAAATCATTGGCATAATGTTCCTAAAATGACGTCATAACCTGTCTTCAAAGCTAACGTGATAACCATGCACTATAATAACTATATGGAACTAATCTAACTACTATACTAAGCCACACCGCGGCAAAACGGTATGCTCCGCTGGCCGAAAGAACGAAGGCTCTGCTATCAAATACAAATTATCGAGGGCTTAAACTTTTTTAGTAAATAATTTTATAACTTAGCTAGTGAACTCACAGTGAATTACAAATTAAGAAAACTCCAATCAAGTCTCAGGCTTATCTTTTAAGTAGTTTTATTATTTTTTGACAAAACAGTTAACAAATGGATACTTCAGTTTAAGCAGAAATTTTAAAATCACGGGTGTGTCTGTTGTTTCATTTCAATTTTCGCGGGAAACTGGGAAATAGCGCGTGACGTTTTGCCGCGGTGTGATACTAAGCGAACATGTGACAAATTAGTGCCAGTCCTATAGCAGCCAAGGGTAGTATAAATATTCGTAATTGTTATAGCAATTGACCCGTGGCCTCTCGCGCTTGACCTACGACGACAGATTCTTGTTAAAAAGTATTAAAATCTTTTATGCAGCATATGGCTGCAGTAAGTTTTTATGGCTCAAAATTTACAAACTGGTATTAAACATGTCAATTATCGATCGATAGACGCACCCAGCTAGCCAATCGGAAGGCGAGTTTGCCAATAGACAGCGGCTGAGTTATGCTAATTTTAAAATATAATGATTGTCTCATAATTTACAGTTAAGCCTTCAATCACAACTAAAACACCAAATGTTGCTCTTGAGGAGGGACAGAGTGCGACACTTCAGTGTGGAGCCACTGGCAGCCCTACACCCAGGATAAGGTGGTACAGAAATGATGTTCTGGTGCAAGACAACCCATTAAAGTCTAATTATGAGATTACAAATGCTGGAAGAAGTGACAAAGGGACATACAAATGTATAGCAACTGTCAAAGTGGATATATATGAATTTCATGATCAGTACTCACTGAGCGTCACTGTCAGATGTAAGTACTTTATAATTGACACCTTTTTTTATTAAAAATTATACGTGGAAAATCATCAGTTACATACATAGATAAAAAACACTAAAATATGAAACTGTTTTACATGAAAGCCATGTTACAGGGACAAATAATAAAAATAGGAATGTCATATATAAAAAAAAAAATTACATATGGTTAAAATAACTCGATTTTGTAAGGTTAAAAATGAAGTTATTGCTGCGAGCGAAGCTTACGGGTTGCCTGTGTTATCAGCGTCAGATACCCGTATTTTTTTCGATTCGATTTGGTACGTTTCTGAAAACTTGTCCGCGAACACGTGATCCGCAAACGCGAAAACGAGGGCATTTTTACCCTGCAAAGGCAAAGCGCGGATCGCCCTGAGCCTTCGACGTTTGGTTGTGTGGGTTGAAAAATGATTGATTACATTTTTATGCGCATGCATGCTCTCTCATTGCACATTCATTTTCACAGAGTACACTTCCTGATATACCTCTCGCAGCACTTACATTCCTCATAGGAATTTCTAGTTTAAACATTAGTTTATTGCCTTACATCCCCAGGCAGGAGATTGCCTTACATCCCCATTCCATAACTTCGCCAGCCTTTTTACCAAAATTGGTTCGTGGCCGTACGAGGGTTAGTTTTGTTGATGAGCCCCTCAGATTGTAATTTGTAGAGACTGAACGTGGTATACATTTTGAGGATAAATATTCAGGAGACAGGTTATTTAAAGCCTTATAAATCATTATTGCTTTTTGTTTAATTCGTCGAATATATAGTCTGTCCCAATTTAGAGTATAGCTAGCTAGTACTAAGGAGCTCATCAATCTTAGTATTAAATTAAGGGTAAACCGGTTATAATTCTGGCAGCTCGCTACAATAGCAGTCTGTATCTTAATAGAAGACCTTCCTTGTGAAGCGCATTTGAATATGATCATATTACCCCCTTTCCTATTAGCTGGATGGTGTTAACTTGTCACAGAAAAAAATGGCCAACGGTATACAGTTTCCTTTAGTTATTGGTTGTAACGTAATTTGACTGTCGATATCTCAGACAGCACTTAAGGCTGTTATCGCCGCAGCCTATTGTCTTATCTTATACTTCTGAGACGAATCATATTATTTAACTAATATTAAGCTGAGCTATAAAATAAATATTATGGATTACTTTTTACACAATAAACTGTATATTTCTGTGTTTACTGGAAAATAACGCACGCGGTATGTTGAGAGAACACGAGAAAAACTTAAAGTGCACCTAACCCCTTTTGCGATTTTCATACCTATGAATCTTTGAAAGGTTTTGAGTGCTTCTGTGAATAATATTTTGGCTTACAAAGAATACTTTATGTTCTAGGCTTGTTTGAAATGGTGAAAATTTGACCTTTCCTGACCCATGACCCCGTAAGAAAAAGCCTGGGTCGATTCTGGATCTTACTGACGTCATCTAATTCATTCGACTTTGCAATAAGTTTTCTTTACTAACAACTCACAGACTGTATATATTCTCTATATATCGATGTTGTTGTGAAATAAAGGCGCCATGGAGAATAATGCATTAATGAGATGACGTCGACCCAGGCTTTTACTTACGCGGTCATGGGTCAGGAAAGGTCAAATTTTAACTATTGCAAACAAGCGTAGAACGTAGAATATTCTCTGTAAACCAAAACTTTCTTCGCAGAAGTACTCAAAACCTTTCAAAGATTCATATGTATAAAAATTGCAAAAGGGGTTAGGTGCACTTTAAAAATCACGCGCCTTCAAGGAGTAAATTTGAATAGGTCTGTATCACTTTGTAATACTTTTATTACCGAGGAATCAAATTAAAATTTATTTGATATTGAGCAACGTTTCGCAGAATGGTAATTAGACTTGATTTTTTGTCATCAAACTGCACAGTATATTGTTGTATTGGGAATACTTGCACGTGAAATTACGTCGAGTTAATATCGCAAGACAAACGATTTTTGAAGTGTGTGATACAATGACGTCACAAATATCAAATAAATATCTGAGCATACGTAGAACTAACATAGAAGTAGAAGCGTGTCTTCATGAAATGAAATGGGTGAGTGCGTAGGGTTAGATGAAAATTCCTGGTATTTCCAAACAACAACAACAACAGCAACAAAGTAACGCCTATTTTACCTTACGATAACGTTCGGGGCCGGGTTGTCGAAGCAACGGTGAGCGCTACCCGCCCCGGAGTTAGATCGATAACCCGAGGGTAAACTGTACGGATTACAATTACAGATTTAGCGCAAGTTACCCACGCTTCGAACACCCGGGCCCTGCTTTCTAGTTGTTTTTGGTTTTGACTAATCGATGAGCTTAATACTGGCGCATTTCAGATAAACCAGTGGTAACGTTTCTGACGAGAAACCAGTCCCTTACTGAAGGTACTTCAAGTACAGAGTTGTACTGCACTGCTGATGGTGTTCCTGTTGTTACAAACTATTATTATTATCTGGGTAAAGGAACAGGCAGCCGAATTTATCCATCTTCCAAGTTTCAACTGTCTGACAGCAATAGAAGGCTGAGGATAAATAATTTGCAGAAGAATGATGCTAATTGGTACGCTTGTGCAGCAGAGAATTCCCTAGGACTTGGAAAAGGAACGTCTACTTATCTTCGCATCTTTTGTAAGTAAGTCCCGTTTCAAAGGGTGAACTTTTCATGCGGCGAGTTCAATGCTAAAAATGAGCCTCATAATATACCCAACAAAATATCTGGATTCTAATTGGTCAATAGCGAGTGCATAAATGATTACATAGTGCACATTTGCATGCTCTCAGCAAGTGTTTGCTCAGTATCATTATAAACAAAATATCGCATGAGCTCCTCGTGCTATACGTGATTTAAGGACACTGAGTGATATTTTGAAAGTTCTCAAATTGCATTCGCCTGAAGACCTAAATAACTTTGAAAATATCACACTCATGCCATAAATCACATATAGCACTCGCGTCCATGCGATTTTCTCCACATAACAACAGATTTAGCTCAATGGCATTGGATTTAGAGCATGAAAAGTCCGCCGTCTGAAACGAGCCTAATAGGGACCTTAAGCAACCAGGACGGCGACGGCAGTGACGACGGGACGTAGAAAGAACTTTCTCCCGAAATTTGGTGTTTATTATTTCCCTTGTTCGCCTTCAATTGTTTTTCACAACCAGATTTTCGAAAAATATAATGACTTTAAAGTTCCGATCACGCCGAACGAAAAATGATTTTATTTACTTTCAACGTTCGCGTTGTCTTTAAAACGTACAATTTTGGGTTTTCACGTTGTGTTTTTGCAAAGAACGGTGAAAATGTAGACGACTACGTGCATTTTCACATGCAGTTATTGTATTTTGTAATTAAGGCTATTGTTTTATGGCGTCGTCCTAGACGTTGCCGTCGTGGTTAATAATTAGGGACCTTAAGAAACCACGACGGCAACGTCTAGGACGACGGCACAAAACAATACCCTTAATTACAAAATACAATAACTGCACGTGAAAATGCACGCAGTCGCCTACATTTCAACCGTTGTCTGGAAAAACACAACGTGAAAACCCCAAAGTTTACGTTTACAAGAGAACGCAAACGTAAGAAAGTAAATCACTCTTGTTCGGCGTGAGCAAAACTTTATGCTTATCATATTTTTCGAAGACCTGGATGTGAAACGTAATTATAAGCGAATAAAGGAACTAGTAAACACCAGATTTCGGGAGAAAACACTTTTCTACCTCCCGTCGTCACTGCCGTCGCCGTCCTGGTTGCGTAAGGTCCCTAATTATGTATACAGACGGCGACTTCTCATGCGCCGAACTTAATATATGAATTAAGTACGGCGGAAGAGCGGCATCTAAGTTAAGGCCGCCCGGTTGTTCGAAGTTTACAAGGGTAAGTGCTACCCCGGGGTTAATTCCCTACCCCGAGGTTAAACTGTACAGATTACGATTACCAATATAGTACTATCCTAGGGGTAAAGTTACCCTTGCTTCGAACAGCCGGGCCCTGCGTGACGTGCCTGAAAAGTGTTTCACCTGCGCACGCAGTTCTCTTATTTCATGATAGGCAACTAAGGGCTAGCGCTCGAAACGTCAGCTGCTACTCGCTTTCCACGGCGGTTAGCAGACCTCAATCGACTTTAGTTGATTACATACCAGTGTTTCTCTTATTTCATGCTCGACGAAATCGAAGTAATTGTTTTCTTTCTTTGTTTTCATTTTCCGTTCTTCTTATAGTTTAGATTTTATGTTTTTGATAACATTACATGAAAACCAAGGAGTTGTTTTTTTCCGGGTCGTTTGCTCAGTTCAGATAATTAGCAGCTCCGCTTTTAGGTTTGCCTGAATATATATATATATATATATAACCCTAACATCAAACTTATCAAATTTGCTTACAAACCTGGTAAAATATGTACGATAACCATAATAGACTGTCAACAGGGAATGAAAACAAACAAAATCACTTCTCTTTATTTATATGGGTGTAAAACACATAACTATTATAAAGGACTAATACAGTCTACTTTTCAAACAATAGACCATTTTCTCAGGAATGCGCACGCAATATTGGCCCGCCAAATCGCTTTTTGAACAATAGCCGCCAATTGTTGAACAATAGCCGATAATTTGAATAACAATGGCTGTCGCATCAGAACGAGTCTAACAAAACCTACTCAAGCATGTTAAGGCACCTTTGAACATGAAAACGAGGCTACATCTATTTTGTTGAATAGAGTCACTTGAATTTGCTCAAATCCTAGAACAATGGTGGTTATAACTAATCTCAGCATTTTAGTCGTCCTAATATAAAATTTTGGTAAAATGTCTATCACGTGACCAACCACGTGATCACAAAAAGTTGAAAATTAAACTAAAAACGGGGCGGTACATTGTATATTTTAAGTAACGATTTTGTGTTTATATGATTACACTTGTGGTTGACTTTAAAGATCAGTTCGGAATGGTTGACCCTGATAGACTGTTAAGGCGAAAATATAGAAAACAGGTCACGTGACCTATTCTTGGAACCATTTTTCGCCATTTATATCCTCTTCAGTGATAAAAAGTCAATCATTCCGGACACAGTCTCATTTCCCATAACAAGCTTAACATTTCGAACCGAAAATCTGAAACAAAACAATAACTTCCGCCACCCCATTTTGATTTCTTTGTTTTATCAGCCTATAGGAAACCACTACGTGATTCCCACGTGAAGTATTTACCGGCCCGTCAAGCCTGTTGCGTGCGCATACTTGAGAAAATGGTATATTCTCTCTCAGACGACAAGAGAAAAGCATACTAGAGAAAAATGCAATATAAAAAGAAGTACTAAAAGTAAAAGCCGAATTTATAATACTATATACTCCGCGAAAGACACTGTCACAAAATATTAATTAAACCAATTGTTATCATTAATTGGTGCGTGCGTAAGATTTTCTCTCGTGTTTGTCTGGTTGGTTATTTTATAAAATCAGTAAAAGTTCATTTTTCAAGTCTATATACTCTGATATAAAAATGCGGGATGTTGGGGGAACACTACCCTGGGTACCAGCAAGAGACCATCACCTAGGTGATGGTCTCTTGGTACCAGAGGTTCCACTGCCTCCCTTCGAAAAAGTTAGGCGCGAATCGCCTCCATCGAGGAGCGAAGCGACGAGAGTCGACGTCGCTTCGTTCCTCGATGGAGGCGCTTCGCTCCTCGATGGAGGCGCTTCGCGCCTAACTTTCGCGAAGGGAGGCAGTAGAACCTCTGGTACCCAGGGTAGGGGAACACCAGAAATCCTACAAATCATGAGCCGATACATTTAACAGATTGCTTATCTTGATGTACATCTCTTAACAGATGGCCCAAAGACTGTGTCCATCTCATTCAGCCCCAGCAACACAATAAACACGTATGGGTCAGTAACACTGACTTGTCAGTCAGATGGTGAGCCACAACCCTCATATTCCTGGAAATTCAATGGACAGGACATTATAGGTACAGGGGAAAGGGGTAAGAACGTCATACGCACCCAATTGTCAAAGGAGCTGGCTGGTAACTACACCTGTATAGCAAACAATGCTTATGGAAGGACGGAGAAGACAGAGATCCTTTACGTCAGATGTATGTTTATAGTATTGTTACTTCTGCCTGGCACTCCAGTCATAAACAGATAAGCATCTTGATTGCTGGTACTGTTTACACTGTTTGGCTTCGTAGCTCAAATTACTAGTGAGCTTTGTTTTATCATTTATGTTAAAGAGATCTCGCTGTGTTTGAAGGTGCAATTGTATACTCTATATTTGGTGAAATCAAATCCATATTTCTTTGTTTACTTAAGAAATATTTTCATTTGAATGCATGTTCATTTGAATTGAATTGCTGTATGTAGTGTCTAAATATTTATAGTTGAACCTCAATACCTCAATAAATTATATACACAGACACCACACATTATGGACTGTCAGCATATATATCATCCCTTATTGCAAACATCCCACCATAAAATAAAAACTTCTTAATATGAACACCTTTGTAGTATAGAAAATTGAGGCCGTTGCATTAGTATCCATATTAACAAGTGTTGACATCACAGGCTTACATCAAAGATACATTATGCTAACGCCAATTTTAGCAGCTACACAAATACAGGAATAGCAGCTAGAGATGTTTAACAATCCACAAGGGTTTTAAACCGAACTTCATGATTTCCATTACAGATAAACCAACTGTTGCAACTTTGAGTACTGGTACACCAAGAAATGGTGTTGTCCTTTACTCCAGAGCCACTCTAACATGCAAAGCAGATGGTTATCCACCGCCTGATTATGTTATCAAGAAGGACAACGTAAAAGTCAACCAGGGTACATCAGCAGAGTATGTTATCAACAGGGTTGAATACACAGATGAGACTGCCAGATACTCGTGTACTTCATCTAACCAGATGGGACAGGGTCCCACTGTAACAGCTGTTATTGAGGTTCAAGGTTTGTATCTTACCTACCTTGTACCTATATCTTACCTACATGTACTTACCAGTTGACATTTAGTAGTCACCATATTAATTACTTTACACATTTTTTGTAGTCAAACCCAATTTAATCACAACGTTACCAACAACCAAACTGATAAAAACAGAGAATGCAACACTAAACTACACCTGTACTGTTGATGGTAAACCAGCTCCAGAAATAATATGGACTATTAATGGTGAGAATGTGACGAGGGACAAGCCCTACCTTGGTATTGTTGGTGAAAAAGGGAGCCTTAACCCACAACAACCGAAGCTAATACGAGTGGAGAGCAGGTTAGCGTTTATCCGTTTGTCTTGGAGGCAATATGGCAACATCAGCTGCATTGCAAGAAATGATGCTGGTTCTGTTCAACAGACAACTGAACTCGAAGTTAAACGTAAGAAAAATTACTGTCTGCTATGTGTATTGCATTGATTAAATTAACGTGATCGTTGCAAAAAAGGGAAAATGAAACATTATTTGTTCACCTGTTGTGTGACAATGTAATACTGTTGTGTCACAATGTAGCACAGTTGTGTGACAATATTATGGAGCACTAGCTGTTGTGTGACATTGTTGTACCGTTGTGTGACAATGTAGCACCGTTGTGTGACAATGTAGCACCGTTGTGTGACAATGTAGCACCGTTGTGTGACAATGTAGCACTGTTGTGTGACAATGAAGTACCGTTGTGTGACAATGTAGCACCATTGTGTGACAATAATTTAACACTTGTGTATACCCAATGAAGAAGGAGAGTTGGAAGGGAGGGTTTCTATGAAAAAAGTTGATAGGGGAGCTGGGGTTGTGCAAGTGGTAAGTGCAAGTGGTAAGTGCATTGCCCCTCACCACTATGGCCAGGGTTCTAGCCCTGGTAACTGCCTGAGGGTTTTTCTCTGGGTTCTCCGGTTTTCCATCTACAAAAACCAACATGCTAAATTCCAATTCGATCTGTGGTTTAGCTGGGTCCTGACTTTGATCAGCCCCAATGGTTGTTTCAGAGCCATTAGTATTCAGTGTTTTTGACTGGACTGCTATTTTTTGCTGAGTGTGGAAAGTGGCAGAAGTCCAGGCAATTTAATTTATTAATCTCCTACAGACTGTCCAGTTGTGAAGTATCCTGAAGATCACCCTAAGAACATAACACTGAGTAACGGTGGAACAGCGACATTCTCCTGCAAAACTATTGGTAATCCTCCAACAAAGTACTACCGATGGCGCTTCAATGGAGTGTACATTACTGGTGTGAGGACTAGTACATATACCAAGACTAATGTGGGAGAACTTGATGCTGGGCGATATTCATGCAGTGGAGTCAGTAACCTTTGTGAAGGACCTCCTTTCAATGCATATTTGTTGATTAAAAGTAAGTGAATCGGTCAAGGACTGTTAATCTCTAACATGAAAAGCATGAAAAAATTAAACAGGAAGTTCCAGTGTAAAAGGACCATGGCCAGGCCACTGACACCTTCAGTTGTCACTCGGCCTTTGTCGAGTGAACATCTGTGCGATGCTCTGCTTGAGTGCTCCCTACTGATTGCTTGTCGCACGACATTTAAATCAAACACATAAATGTTAAACTTCATAGTTAGGGCTACAGAACAGAGTTCGTAAACAGTCATAAAAATAATATCACCTAAAGTCTTCCATAAACAGCTATCTTTCCAATGTTCACTTTTTGATGGCTTGTTTGATTTTAAACCCTTAAAATATCGCATTTTAACAGGAGAGGCTGATTCACTCGCCTACATTCTTCACTCTGTAATTTGAATTTCAAATTTTGAATTTCAAATTTCGAGTTTGCCGTACGTGAAATGAGGAGTGGCTTACCTTTTATACTGGAATTTCCTGTTTAAGGTTACCGGATACCTTCAAAACGAAAAAGATGGGAAAATATTTTTTTATGCACAGAAATGTAGTTTTAGTAGTAGTGTCTCCATATACCAAAAACTCTGTTAAAAAATTTTTAATATTGACGGAGAAATACCAAAAGGAAGTTTTTAACTGGAAGTGAAAGGTTCTTTTTGATTGACAGCAGATCAATAAACACATGACAAGTGCTCACTCGCCCGTAACGACCGTGAGGGGAATAGCACATATTAAATTCATTTCATATACCAATGTTTACGTTTATTGAGAAAAGTTTTTCCACACACGATTCCACAATTCCATTGGTTGTTGGCCTTATATCTTACAAAAAGCAAGCAGGATGCCCTTAGCTTGAAAAACAAAGAAAAAAGAAAAGCAAAACGAGGCCAAACAATGCATACGACTACAAAGCCAAATAGGAGTCCTCGCAAAACCGACAAGCATTCGTATTTTCACTTTCAGACGGACTGCCGAGTGGTCCACATCTGAACATAAAGAAGAATTGATAAGAGCCAGCCGAGAGAATATTTGTTTCCAAGAAAGCTTAGATGGAAACATAGTCTGACGATGACCCTGAATCGGTTGAACCACGATCTTGCCGTGGTGTTTCAGATGCCTGCAAATCGTTGTCTCCTCTACTAACTATGCTGGCATTCAAGGCGTCTGTATAGGTGTTCACCTTGGCTGTGCCCCTCAAGGTCTTTTTGTCTTTCCCATTTTTCTAGCCTGGGAAACCAGCCGACTCTTCCGCTACCATTTTTCAAGTCACACAAAAAAGAACAAACATTTTCTCGATGGGCGCTTTGCTTTGATCGAAAATCAACATTGACAGATAGTTGAACTGTGATGAGAAATGATTGGCCAAGAGCTTGCTAATTGTTGGAGAGGCGGGGCTTCAGATTCATGCATGACAGATAGGTATAATTTTTGAAGTGCTATTTTCTCGCTTTCGATTTTCAATAAAAATAGAGTTTTAAAAAAGCTCCCACTCAAGTGGAATTTATTCGATTTGTGCGAAATTTTCACAAAATATCAATTGATATCTCAGCTGCAAAACCCGTGTCGGGGAATTGGGAAATTCTAAAAAGAGAGCTCTTGACGACGTTTGCCGCATATCTACTCAGATTATTTTTCGCCTTTTCACGGAAAGCATGATAACTTTTGAACTAAATCGAATTTTGAAATTCCCCAACATGATTTTGTAATACGATTCCTCTGAAATACGACAAAGCAAACAGATTTTTAAACTTTAAAATATTTTTGGAGTCGGAGCTTCTGAAAGTCATCTCACCAGATCGGAGAAACGGGATGGCGGAAAATTCGAGATTTTCAAAGAATTCAAAACTTTTTATGTATTCTTGTAGACAATTTTATAAGCTTTAAAATGATACATTAATGATTTATCTACGATGTTTTCTCGAGGCGCTACATACTTTAAACTGGAAACGCACCCTGAAGGTATCCGGTAACCTTAAGTTGACGCAGGAATTTCAGAAAAGAACGAGACTTCAAAAATGGACGTTTTTTTGCAAAAAAAAAACACAACTGAATGTGTTTGGAAATGAAGTGCCATGTGCAAAAAGGGTGTCAGTGACGATTTGACTGAGTCACACTCTGCTCTAATTTTATGTTCATGTACAAATGTATATGGTATCTTATTTATGAAAATGCTGATAATAGAAAAACCCTGAAGATTTGAAGAAGAACAAATTAATTGTCTTTTCTCTCAGGGGTTATCATGGCACCCAAGCCATTCAATTCCAGTGGCAACATCCCCCCCCGTTTTTCTGCACACAATACCCTTAATATCATTCAAATGTCTATTTCATGCCAATATTCTTTGAAAACAACAATTGCTTAATACAACAGTAATTAATCATAAATAACCTTTATAGCGAAATATCTACCTGTTACCCAGTTCCCTATTTTTGTGAAATGCCTCCCCCACTCTGTTTTAGAATTACAAGCTTGTTTACAGGAGAGCCGATCGTAGTCAGTCAAACATGAGTTAAAAATGATCGTGGTCATTCTGTTTTGGATTCTTTTGGATTTTCAAGCCTCAATCCATTAAGGTCCATTCGTGAAATATTTGTTTGTCACTGCCTAGCTAATTGACCTATATCATTATGATGTCAAATCAAAACAATCTATTGTTTAAACGCTAAGGATCACGGTCGTGGGAGGGGGACAAAACAGCAACAACACAAAGGAAATCGCTATCAAATGCATTTTGTAGAACGTAGAATAGCGGTAACAGCCACCAAATAGGTAAATATTGTGGGATAAACATTGATACAGCTGATATCTGGAAACCAGACAATTCGAAGTTAAATTTTCCTCAGCAGAGCAGATTTAGTTCAAAACTCTATTGTTCAAGTCGATTCTGTCCCCTTCATAAACAAGCCATGATGTCATAATGATATAGGGCAATTGCTCATTGTGGCTGAATTCTTTTGTTGCCACATTTCCCCCCAAATTTGAATACATTAGCTGTTTCTAATCAAACAAGAGCCCATCTGGGCTTTCACTCGGGCCACATGAGATTGAAGATGAAATACACTTTCATTTGAAATCCTCTTAGTAATAACCAAAGGGAAGAATTATTAGCTGAATTTAGCAGTCTTTAGGAGTGGCCGGTAGCGCGGTGACTTTCATTCTCTGCTCCCCTAGTATATATGTAATTTAATAGTTTTGTTTTTCTCGTATGTTGACCTTTTAATTTAAACACTACTTATTCGTTTAACACACTGCATTTGAGCAGGCATATATTCATTGTTTTGAACCCGATAATTAACCGTACTACCGTACTTCATGGTCCCTTTCTTTAGTAGTGGGTTGTCGGTCAGGTGATTGTAAACTCTCGTCATTTAGCACAGAAATGTATTCTGATGAAAAGGGATCGGGTTGTCATGTAAGAAAAATGGCTCTTGAACAAACTGATAAGCTTCAGTAGGTTGGGTAGTCTCGGAACACTGGAGACATTGGTCTTTCATTGTCTTCTTTTTTGTCTTCTTTTTTTTTTTTTTAAGTTTGAAAGTGGGATCTCAGCTTTATTATATCCGCTTTCAACTCGCCATTTTCAACTTCTAGGTCAATAATATATTCGTGATGACAGCATCTTGATTTCGGTCTTGTATATATTATCTTGCTGCACTAATTTGTCTTCCAAATGACTGAGTTTGGTTTCTTGATTCGTGTGTTGATGTGACGAGAGTAAGAATTCATTACGCATATCAGTTAGGTCAGCCTCCATGTTACAAATCAAGGTCATTAAAGCAGCAGAGAGTTCTTATTGCGGGCTGACAATCCTCGTGAAGAATCTAAAGAATTCCGTCTCTTCCGGTTTGAATTTGACTCATGCATGTGTATGTTGCTTTTGGAGTTTCAAGGATATGTTGATCCAAAACTACAGGCTCTTGGAGTTTTTCATTGACTTGTGAACTTGCAGGCTCTGTAATTTGTTTTGTTTTCTTAGAATAACATAAAGTGTTGAACATGTTCATGTTCTCAAGCATGTCGCGCGTGACCTGTTTCTTCATTCATTAAGTTCTCTACTTTCATCTGTAATCTGGGAAACTCAATCTTTGCCCATGCCTTGGCACATAACTATTCCTGTTGTTAAGTAGACGTGGATGATTATAAGTAAAATCCTTCGACAGCTTGTACCGTTTCCGCTAGGTCAATATCCTCGCTGGAACGAAATAACTTGATCTCAATACTCTCTGATCCAACTTATGGTAAATTTAAATCTCTGACAGTTTTTAAAAGTCTTGAAGTGCCTTCACCCAAAATAAGATGTTCTTCTCGGATGTTTTAAATGCTGCACAGCGAGCCGATGGCTTATAGATTCCAATATCTATTTCTTCGAATTTTAGCTTTCCGGATCCTGGCCCCTACACTGGCTTCAGGTCGTCGTACGTGTCGTATATAAAATCACTGGCCATCTGGGTAAACAACGCGGTCCTTCGGCTCCGACAATAGCGCCAGTTGAAATATCCTGAGCCTGTTGGAAGGCTTTCGCACGAGTGAAGTTAAATAAAACATTAAACTGGCTTACATTTGAGAGATGAGACTCCAAATTAGAGAGAAAGTTCCTCGCGGGTCCTCCGCCATCTTGCTTTACTGTATTAAATTATGTAAATACATTAACCTGGCGATTGTTGCGTGACCAGCACAGTGCAATCTGATTGGTGTGAATTTGACCTTTAACGCATGCGCAGAAATTTTGCGACACCCAACAAAAAAATAAAAAAATAACGACTTGCATTTTAAGACTCGGTGCTGCCACAGGCAGCCCGAGTAATTAGTCTCCTTTGTAGTCGTTCTTGGGGCTAGCATTTGCGTGACAACACTAAGAACTCAAATTAAAATTGAACTGGAATAAGATGTACAAGCTTTTTGAACATAAATACAATCAAAATTTGATTGGAGCTCATTTTGAATTTTGCAGTTAAGTTTCATTTTAACAGTGGAAGTTTGAAACTAAGAATGAAATCAAATTTTGAATAATGAACTTCATTTCTTGCTCTACGGAGGAATGCTTGACCTGTTTCAACTGTTAGGAGGTTACTTTCCACTTTTGGGTTATAAAAAACGCACGTGCATGCAAGTAAAACATACATGTTGACTATGTTTAAGGTGAAGCCATTTACCCCCCAACAATGGAAATTATTTACGTACATTTTCTTTCCCATGTTTACGTACTTTAAAAAAACGTGACAGTTGAAGTCCACCATTACCATGATCTTGAAACTTGGCAATGGAATTTTAGGAACTAAACTTTACTTAAAAAATGAAAATGTAATTTACAAACGTGATCAACGGTGATTGAACATAGTCGATTGTGATCAATCAACGAATGAGCTGCTGGATAAATTGTCAAGTATCGGAGGATGGGGAAGGAACTAATGGTGAAGTGATGGCCATTGGTTTGATATTAGCTTCGTACAGTGCAACTTGTACACTACATGTACGTATATATAATTACGAGAAAGAGTCTAATGGTGAAGTGATGATTGACGTTAGCTTCTTATAGTGCAACTTGTATACTATTTAAGAAAGAGGCTGACAAGTGTAATAATGGAGTTGTTATCAGGTCCTTATGCTGCAGTAAATTTTGCTTTGTTATATTACAAGATGTTTCTATAATAACAGGAATTCTAGAAGGCAAGTGAACTAAAAATCACCACACCACAAAGTTCTTCATTTCATTAATTTTCTTTTGTTTGTCTTTGCAGCGGATTCAAAAATAACCTATTACCCAGATGTCACTGCCAATGAAACAAACACAGCAATTCTGATATGTCGAGTTAGTGGGGTCCCTACTCCAGTTGTTACGTGGACAAAGGAAGGAGAGACAAGAGTTTTACACACAGGACAAGAGTATCCTATTGGTAATGTGACATATGAACACGGTGGTCTCTATATATGCAAGGCTTCCAATGAGCTGGCTGTGGTATCAAAGATGCCAAAATTAATTGTACAAGGTAAGTGTTATTATTTTGAGCATGAGCACCGGTTTGTTTTGTTTACTAACAGCAATTCCTTCTGCAGTCAATGTACAGCAGATAGAATTATATGTAACTTTACCAGCAGCATTAATTAACGTTAATTAAATAACATTATTTTCATTTAATCAAAAACAAACTGTTTCAGATGCAAATTAAAATAAAATGTTTGCACTTGGAATATTTCCTTTAATTTAATAGCTTTAACAGACAAACTGCAGTAGCATAGGGGGGGGGGGGGGGGGGCAGTTGCCCCTCCCCCCCCCCCCCCCCCCCCCTGCTGCCCAGTCCCAGAAGAGAGATTGACAGAAGTCATCAATGAAAATATCCCAGAATTAATCATTTTGCATCATTTAGGCTGATAGATGTTCTCATGTACGATCACAATTGAGCTACACTGTAAGTCACTCTAATGTACCAATCAATTCAAAACATCAAAAGTATTACAGTTATTGCTAATTTAAGTAGATTTCGTAATGGCAATGGCAACCTTGGATTGCATTAACACCATTTCTGTGCATGACAGTAATACAAGAATATCACAATGTTTATTCTTCTCCAGTGGTTCCAGTGATTACCACTGACAAGCCTACAGATACACAAATTCCTGGAGAGATAGGAAAAGATGCATCAATACGCTGCACAGCACGAGCTGTACCAAGAGCTGAATACTGGTGGACGAGAGGAACTGATCAAACAAAGCTTACTGGTGGCTCTGATCGAGTCATATCCATTAGTGACGAGGGCAGTTCAAAGAAAATTGTTGTTAGAGTTGCGATGTTTGGGGAGAAATATCACTGCCATGCCAAGAATATGATGGGCAAAGACTATCAACAATTCACTATAAGGAAGAAAGGTATGTCACCTCAAGAAACAGGGTTTGAATATTAGTCCACTTTTCCTTCAGACAATTATTATAAATGCCAGTTGGCCAACTAGATGTTGTACTTGCCCTCATAAATAATATTTTAATGAAACATATACATGTGCAATTATAGTTGCATACATGGTAATCATGTGGGTTTTGGTGCAATTCTGGATTAATTTGAATGAGTGATTTTTTCAAAGAGTATCAAAATTGCTTGAGGCCATAGGGTGAGTACAAGTTCAGCTCTTTGAAAAATCTCACAAATTCAAATTAATCCAGAATTGCACGAGAAATTCATATCTTTATGTGTTAATAATGTTCATCCATGTATTTGTGCTTTTTGTAGAGATGTTGTTCAAAGCATTTAAATTGCCTTAGTTTTGCAACTACTGTCCATGTACTTTTGGCTGTAAAAGTGGAACTCTCTCAATGTTATTGCCCTACATTGTTGCAAAGCTTGAATAAAGTTCAAAATATCATATTTTCCATAAAAGTAATGTTATTGTCAATGAGCTAATGAGAGTTGCGGTGTTAATAATGTTCATCCATGTATTTGTGCTTTTTGTGGAGATGTTGTTCAAAGCATTTAAATTGCCTTAGTTTTGCAACTACTGTCCATGTACTTTTGGCTGTAAAAGTGGAAATCTCTCAATGTTATTGCCATATTTTTCCATAAAAGTAATATTACTGTCAATGAGCTAATGAATTTAAGTACTTATCCTTTGTTGTAATTTGCTTGTTTCTGACTCCTTCATAAGCTTCAAATTCCGTTTTTTATTAATCCCCTCCACACACGACAGTGACTTCCCAAATGCATCCTATTTTCAAAATCACTCAAGCATTAATGGCTGATTTAATAAGTAATATGGATTGTTAACCCATTACCAATACTTCTCTCTCTCTTTATCTGTCTCTCGCTCGCTTGCTTGCTCTCACTTGCTCTCTCTCTCTCTCTACATATAACTGTCTGTTAACTTGTCTATCAATTGTATGGAGGGTACATGTAGGTGCCATATTTTATGCCAGAGCAAAGCAATGATAGGGCAAGCAACGAGCAGCTAAGGAGGTAACCATGGCAACCACGCCACGGGTCTACCCCCGGCACCTGTCACACTGATTTCTCAGTGGAAGTATACTTACGTTAATCCTGTGAGCATCCATACCAGCGGTGGGAGGGTGGGGCAATATAGCAGGCAAATACAAAGCAAGCTGAGCAATATAGCGGACCACGAGGGCAAAGTACACGAGCTAACATGCGCATGCGCAAAAGCTGATGACATGCACATGCATCATAGGCGATAACCGCTGGCCAGTAATTTATCTCCCAGTTAACTATGATTATTAATAATCTCATTTAAGGTGGCTCGCCTGGATTTTCCAGGGACGCACCATACCCACTTTGAACGGCTGATACTCCACTGTCAGAGCACGGTCGGGCTAGCCACTTAACCCATTTACTAGAAATAGAATAAACTTTCCAAAAATGTAGGTTTGTTTGACATCGGTGTTACCATAGCAACACATCGTCGACGTCATGTATTTTACATATCATCAATTTCTCGAAATCTAGACCTAAACTTTTAAAACGACCTAGTGTGCCTTGTAGTCTAAATGTAGGCCTTCAAGACTGCAAATTTTTAAAAAATTGTATGAGAGCGTTTTCGGAAAAAAATGGGTTGAATATTTTCATTAAAAAAATAAACAATTCGCCTTACTTCCTGTTTAGTCGTCGAGAACTGTGTTTTCCGGACCGGTTCAAGCGATATTTTTAGCATATTTCATACCTGTGACATAGGAATACTTCCCATGAAAATTTCATTCCATTTGCTTTATTCGATTTCGGTTTATGAAATCATAAGTAATGTCATAAATATGCTCATTTTACTCAAAATAGTAACATATTTGCTAAGGAAACTGTAATTCGAAAACTAGTCGATAAATATTTTTTTAAATCTTTTCACCTGAAATTCAACATGTACTCTCCGGACCCTGTAAATTTCAAGTGCATTGAATCACTTTAAAGGCGCAAAATAAAAACAAAAACATAGGGAACTTTTACATTCATCCACGCAAGCTTCTGTCATTGCTGTATCATTTTGTTTATTGCTTGTGCCTTTCCGAAATTTCTCTTTTGTCTAGATTCTACATACTTGTGTGCTTTTGAACTAACAAGTTTACCATGCACGCTTGCTACGCTTCGCTACTGCCAGAACGCTCGTGCAAATTCTGTTCTTAGTACAATGACATGTAAATTAGCTAAACCATGAAGATTGGTAGTGCGGGATGATAATGTTGAATAAGTGTGTTTTTAGTAACCAGATCGGGAAAAAGTGACCGTGACATCTAGACCACATTTTCTAAATATCAATTAAAAAAGAAATTTTGTATTAGTGATATTATAAAACCTTTTGTAAATAAATATTATAAATTATATATCATAGGAACCAATGGATCTCTGGTTGGCACATTAATGACAATGGAAGACGACACACGAAACATCGCTATAACAGCGTTACAACTGGCAGCGTGACTATTGTACTAAGAACAGAATTTGCACGAGCGTTCCGGCAGTAGCAAAGCGTGCATGGTAAACTTGTTAGTTCAAAAGTACACAAGTATGTAGAATCTAGACAAAAGAGAAATTTCAGAAAGACGCAAGCTATAAACAAAATGATACAGCAATGAAGATTGCGTAGATGAATGTAAAAGTTCCCTTTGTTTTTGTTTTTATTTCGCGCCCTTAAAATGATTCAATGCTCTTGAAATTTACAGGAACAGGGTAGTACATGTTGAATTTCAGGTGAAAAGATTAAAAAAAATAATTATTGACTAGTTTTCGAATTACAGCTTCTTTAGCAAATACGTTACTATTTTGAGTAAAATGAGCATATTTATGACATTACTTATGATTCCATGAACCGAAATCGAATAAAGCAAATGGAATGACATTTTCATGGGAAGTAGTCCTATGCCACAGGTATGAAATATGCTAAAAACATCGCTTGAATCGGTCCGGAAAAGACAGTTCTCGACTACTATACAGGAAGTAAGGCGAATTGTTAATTTTTTAAATGAAAATATTCAACCCAATTTTTTTCGAAAACGCTCTCATACAATTTTTTTAAACTTTGCAGTCTTGAAGGCCTACATTTAAACTATAAGACACACTAGGTCGTTTTAAAAGTTTAGGTCTAGATTTCGAGAAAATTGATGATATGTAAAATACATGACGTCAATGCTGTGTTACTATGGTAACACCGATGTCAAACAAACCTACATTTTTGGAGAGTTTATTCTATCTCTAGTAAATGGGTGTAGTGTCTATCCCGACCGAGCTCTGACAGTGGAGTATCAGCCGTTCAAAGTGGATATGGTGCGTCCCTGGAAAATCCAGGCGAGCCACCTTAATGGTCGAGTGCTTGAAAATAGGACACTTTTGGGAAGTCACCATGCCACCTTTGGAACCCTAAATTTGACATTCAAATTGCAGAGCAGCTACAATGTACATGTAGTGAAGAAAGTAAGCAAGTATATCAGTTCTCTCTTGTTAGAATGCTAGATTTTATGGCTTAAAGTTAAACAAGTCATGAAGAAGTGAACAGAGGGAAGACAATTATCTGTAGTTGTAGTGGTATTTTATGTACTGTTTAAAACACGAACAGCAGTGTTTTATCAAGTTTAAAAATTAGAGGGCGAAACCCGAGAATTTTTAGACTTGATAAAACACATGCTGTGAGTGTTTTAAATGGCTTCAAAAACACTTTAAGAATGCAATGAAAGAAAGATGCACATCTCAAGGGAATGACATAAAGAAAACATTTTTTAGTAGGATGAAATTTTATATAAAGTTTCATCCTAATTAGAAATTCACTGATAAAGGCCCAAAATTTGCTGCAAGTTTATGAAACGACTTCAAAACATTCACATGTAAAAAGGGTAAAGAGACCATTTTTTCAGTTATTTTGGTGATACGACTTATTTTGGCCGAGAAAATCCAAGCTAAAAGTTTATGTAAATTTTATCTGGTATAAAATGTCTTCACAGTCATTGATTTCCTTTGTTTTTGCTTCATTAATTATTCATGAGTTTTTGAAAACTCTTTACAAACTCTGTTAACTAATTAAAGCCTTAACGTAATGTTTAGCATTCATGTGTTTGATTTGAATTTCACATGACAAGCAATCATGTAGGAGAACTCAAGTGGAGCATCGTGCAGATGTTTACTCAACAAAGGCTGAGTGACAACTGAACGTATCAGTGGCCTGGTTATGGCCCTTTTATACCAGAACTTTCTGTTTAAGATAAGCTTTAAATCATTTTCATAACAAGTTTTCTTGTTTTCATTCAGGACCTCCTGATGCCCCTACCAATGTGAAAGTTGTTGGTATTCAAGTTGGAGCCAAACGAACAGTGGACGTGAACATCACCTGGCTAGCAGGCTATAGCGGCGGTTATCCTCAGGTCTTTACCATTCTCTACAAACTCACGAGTGTGCAGGAATTCACCAAAATAGTGCTTGATAACTCAGCTGGCAGTCATTACAGACTGCAAGGATTAAAGCCAAGAACAGTATATGAGTTTATGGTGCGTTCACAGAACATCAGAGGACTCAGTCTTGACTCTGAGAAAAAGTATCTCACTACACCAGGTAGGGCAGCTTGCTAACCTACAGCACACACATGTTACATGTTAGGGTGAATCATTGTTTCTGGGAAACTATTCCCCTCCCTTGGGTATACATGTGCAATTAAGAAACAACCTGTGTAAAAACTAGGCACAATTCTATTGTTCAGATGCATGTTCGAATTCAAATTCTGTTTTTCATACTGACAACTCATTGTCCCTTACAAACTGTATATGATAAATTTCTGAAATCACTGAAACTGTGTTTTAAAACTTAACTTTCATTTTGTGTGAAATATTTTGTCCAAAACAATAACCAAGAAAGCTTTCAATTTCAAAATTTTCGCCACATTTAATTTTAGTCATATTTAGAGTTATGAGAGTTTTCACTAGATGCAATTCAAAATACTATTTTTGTTAATGTTTTAAAAAAACTGAGAAAAAGATATTTTCAAGTTTTGATAGATTTTGAGCAGCTAATGAGGTGGATGATTGAAACAATACCACAATTAGCACCTTTTTACATGCATTAGAAATGCCTACCACTTGACTTGTGCAATGTAGACCAACCGTCATGCTTTGCATGCTATGGTGACCATTTTATCACAGTTGTACAAGTTGCCTTCCAATCTTTTGAAAATCGTTACGGTTCCTGAAAGCCAGATTAGCGCTAATCCAGAGTTAATTACCATGACAACTAATATGTTTTGTTGAGAGTTAATCCAGGATTAGCGCTAATCGGGCTTTCAGGAACCGGGTCCTGTTGTTTTGTGTGATAGTTTCAATTTGAATCTGTTTTTGGAAAGTTATTTTTGTAGTTTTCGTGTGTAGTTTGATAGTTTCAGGAAGCGGAAATAAACAAAGGCCGCTAAGCATCATTATTGGGCCATATTCTTCAGGGTGAAATTTAGGGGAGGGGGGGGGGGATTCCCAGAAAACATGATTAATCCCATGTTTGTTGGGTACATGTACCTGTATATGCGGAGAAATTATGATCTAGATTAATATGACATGGAGTTAAGGCTTGCAGCAACAACTGCTATGCAGTATCAACAAAGCATCAGTTTGGGTTTGTTTCTCTTTGGAATAAGTTACTAGTGTAATTCTATTATATATTCATGGTGCAGCTACTTGAACCAGCTGAGCCCACCTGATGACAGTTGGCCAGTCAGAGTTCAACTTTAAAATAAAGGATCAGGACTTTCATAATGGAACAAATGTGTATGAATGATTTCAGTGTACATGCATATGGGCAGTGTTTCAAGTACACGTTTGTAATACAGTTGCGAAGTCCTGTCTACTTATCGATATTGTTGTGTAAATCGATAAATAATCTCTGTTGTTTGGGAATTTTTATTGTGGACTAGTGTGTCCTTGAGTGATTTTCCCTTTTGATAGGAGATTAAAGGTTCATATTTAAATATGTTAGACAAGCCAGTGGATTGACTTTAGATGATATACCTGTGTTTCATTAGAACTCTTTTCAGATTCGGTATTGCTGGTTGTAACGTTTTGTGTTGTTTAGTTTCAAGTGCTTATCATCTGAGAAAATTTAACTTCTGAATTTCTTTTAAACGAGATCATAAGGATGCTCTCCATTAAGGAGGCCACTTTCAAAATCTTGTAGGTTTTTGTCAAAAAATTCCTCGGTAAAGTTGACATACATTTATTTTGACATACTGATTCGACACAATCATTCCATGCAAATTTCTGCCACTTCTGATCAGAAATGCATGTTTTTGAGTCAATTGATAACCTGGAATAATTCTGAATTATCAATTTCTAACGGGACCTGAGACAACCATATGGGCTGATCAAATTCAGGACCTGGCTAGTACTAATCCACAGATCGAATTGGAATGTAGTGTTGGTTTTTGTGGAGGGAGGAAAACCTGGAGAAAAACCCTTGAAACAAGGGCGAGATACCAACAAACTTATCTCACATATGACGCTGTGTCTGGGGATCAAACTTGGACCACATAGGTGAGAGACGAAGCACTTAACAACTACACCACCCTGGCACTACATTGGATTCGGTATCAATATCAAAACCATGATAAACCAGTTAGTCTAGTTACAAAGTACATAGAATGATTGTGTTGAATGAGTATGTTGAATGATTGCCATATGCACATAGCACTGAATTCAGTTGTAAATTTGCAAGGAATATTTTGTTATCATTGGCCAACTTCCTTCAGTTGGGCCTCGAATAGCTGTGCATTAATTTATATATTTATTGTTTAATGCTACATAATAATTTATGTGAGAACAATAATTATTTGTTATTCATTGTTTTTTTTGTGCTTTTTATAATTAGAGTACAATCATGTACCCCGGGGGGGGGACTCCCCATAAAAATACACGGGGGTGCTCGACGTGAGAAATGAAATTCACCCCTAAAAGATAGCAATATGGGCGTGGCTCACAAAATTTTATCCCTAAAAGATAGCACTCCAAAAGACAAGAAAATGGCATTAATTGGATTTATTAGAGACTATATAAAGACATTATACCGATTCAACTTGTGGGGTCTCATGCTCGAGGATCCAGCGCTATTTTTTCTCGGCCACAAAAATTTTGGGTCTCGGAGACCCCTAAAAGATAGCAGACCTTTGGAAGACCCCTAAGAGATAGCACTGCTAACGATTTTAACCCCTAAAAGATAGGTCGAGCACCCCCGTCTATTTTTATGGGGAGTCCCCCCCCCAGGGTCATGTACATGTATGTCAAGATTTGCAGCATATTATTTTAAGCCAATCATGATAATCGTGAATATTTGTTAGTCTTCTCTCTGGGGTAAGTCCTCTTTGGAAAGCTGACTGGTAATCATACATGTATCTAGCTAGTATTTATATAGCATTATAGGCTATCTTTTATTCATAATTGTTATTAATAAGGTCATACTAATCTACATTTGTTGTTGTATCTTTGCAGTCTCCTCAGTGCCTCCAGCTAGAGGAACTAGTAAGTGCACATTGACGCAACAGTAGCTCATTCTTGTCCGAGAGAAATAATTCATGAAACCTACTCTATGCATCCTTTTAGTAATTTACTCTTGTATGCAGTCCTACAGAAATGCATTTGGGACAATGAACTATTTTTTTCAGTCAGTTTAAAGAGATGAGGACAGGTTTGGGTAGAATGGGGTTTATAACAAAGAGGGACCTATAATGAAGAGGGGTAATAACCACGAGTTGGGCTTGTTAGCGGATAAGTTACAGTAGTTTTAGCCCATACTATTCAGTATTGAATAGGTCATGAAAGTCCTCTTTTCCCAAAAAAAAATGGAGGCCTATTGTAATTAAATCTCTCCAGCTTCATAAACTCTGTTAAACTTGGAGATAAAAAAAATATTCTTTGCTTCAGTTTTAAAGATACGATCCTAAAACTTGCCTTGGTTACTCATTATTTTTTGCTCACTCTTTCCATTTCTGGCATCCATATTGTACTAGCACCATTTATTTGATTGACAAGGCCCCTATTGTTTAGCTAACTAATTCTTTAGCTAAGACACGTTAATGAAATCTGCAAGGGAGCTTTCTATCATATTAGAAGTATTTCTCAGATTAGATTCATTAGCTTTGACTCTACCAAGACACTTATCATTGCATTCATTATATCTAGAATCAACAGTTGTAATGCTCTATTGTATGGGCTCCTACATGTATGTCATCTTATTCAGCGATTACATTTAAGTGAGTTGTTAGATCCATATTATGTTCTGCGACGTGCTCTAAGGTGGGCTGATAAGCTACTGCTTCAGCAACCTGCACATCGTCTCAAGTCTTATGGTGCTAGAGCGTTTTCCATTTGTGTGCCAAAGTTATGGAATGAACTATTGACAGAACTAAGAATAAAGAAGTCAGTTCAGTTGTTTATATGTAAACTGAAGACACATCTTTTTAAATTAGCATTTTATTAACTATCACTTAAGTATTTTGTTGTTATTTATTTATTTTATTTAATTTATTTAGTTTACTATAGTTAGTGTTTGATCATTTTATGAAGATATTCTATTAGATGAATTTGTTATTGTTACTATTTTGTTTTTAATATTGTTGTAATTAGTTTTAATCTTATGTAGATTGTAAAGAGCATTTGGGCAGTTTCTGGAGAATTGCGCTATACAAGTGCTACCGGTACTTTGTTATTATTATTATTAAAGATACCTGAACAGAATTACATGTTCAGGAATATGTATGTGCTGTAGTGTCTATATTTTTCTAAGTAATGTTGTGGAGAACATACATAAATTATTATAATTATGCTAATTTATTTTTATACTTATTTCAGTTTCTGTTAGTCGAGATCCAGATGATGGTACAAAAGTCCTTATCACTTGGACTTCAAATGAAAATGTTACTGCTATCTACATTGAGTATCGGGTGAAGGACAACCGAGCCCGTCGTGCTGATGGCAATTGGCTTAAAGTTGAAGGTGCTCAGGGGTTGCCACGTAATGTTACTTCATTTACAGTAGTGAACCTCAAAGAGGACAAGACATACCAATTCAGGATCCTCTTCAAGTATGCTGGAGAAGCTGGATTTAGCGAAAGTATGGCAGTGGAATCTGATCCAGGTGAGAAACCACTTCTCTTTAAACGTTATTGTATATTATCTACTAAAATAAATGTTTAAATACGAGAGAACGTTCAGGTACGAATTTACTGACAGCTGACAATTGGAGATCCAGCTTTGAAATTCAATAAAATAATGCTCCAAAATAATGTTCCAGAGTTGTTGCTTTTTTTCGCCGATACACCGAGCGGCGAAGCCACGAGAGTATTAAAATGTATTTTTGGTGTTAAATTGACAAAAAGCTACCCTCATCTAGACCCTCTCTCATAATTCTATGGAATTGTTTTACTATTCGAATGTTCTAAATCCTGCCTTCAGAAACCTCGCCCTTGCTCCAAGGGTTTTCCTCCGATTTCTCCGGTTTTCCTCCCTCCGCAAAAACCAACACGCTAAATTCCAATTCGATCTGTGAATTAGCCGGGACCTGGCTTTGATCAGCCCCCATGGTTGCATTTTCAGGTCTCGTTAGAAATTCAGAGTTTTTACTTCGCAAAATTGCAAAGGGTAGGCCGTTGTTTAAAACTAGTTAGGTTTGTGCTAAACTGAAAAGACAAGCATGTTAAAGAGAAATCGAATGCAGTGATGATAAATTACTGGCTCGCTTACTGTGTCAGGGTACCCCTAAAAATTATCAAAACGAATCGTGATTAATAGTTTTTATCCACTGATTTTGTTTTGGTTGTTTTATAACTCCACAGTTGTTCCATTGACAAGAACGACGGAGAAGAAGAAAACTGGTTTGAGTACCAATGAAGTAGTTATTGTTATTACAAGTGTAGCTGTTGTGGTCTTCGCCTCTCTTGTTACCGTGTGGTTCTTTTACTTCAGAAAACATCGTTCCGTAGGTAATTATGTAGTTTACATAATTAAGGAATGGGCGGCTTGAGCAGGGTATGTAGATTCGAGCTTAAAAGTGCCACTACGACGAAATTCGACCATTTTCTTTTCTACTTTTTTGTCTTAGCTCCGCATGTTGTTGTGCTGAGAAGATGACGTCACGTTCGCTGGAAATTAGCTCTGTCATGGCTGTTCGAGTAATGGCGGACATAAAAACTCAAGATTCAGACCCCAAAAAATAAGACTTTCCGTCGTCATATCAA
Organism: Actinernus sp. WN-2022; assembly: GCA_030867875.1. NCBI lineage: Eukaryota > Metazoa > Cnidaria > Anthozoa > Actiniaria > Actinernidae > Actinernus > Actinernus sp. WN-2022. Next base: position 19,615,952 of record JAOWCC010000064.1, on the reverse strand, counting down.
AAAACGGTGTGGGTAGACAAAAAATATAGCAACTTTTCTTTACAAATACGCAAAAATATCACTATCTCAAAATCGTTGTGGCACTTTAACGAAAATTAAAACAATAGGCCCTTTGCAATTAACAAATCACGTGGTTGTACTGGAGAGCAAAAAATATCTGACTTCATTTATTCAAATGCCTTGTGCGAGATCGCTAGTTATCAACAAATCCTGTTTGTAAATGCTATTTTTCACCTCCAATCGACTGTCGATCTTTCCAAAACTTCTTGAATGCGACAATAGGGCAACACTGTGACGTCATGATATCCAAGATGGCGGCGCGCAGGAAATTCAAATGAGTTTTATGGAGAGGAAAATCGGTGCATAAATGACATCTAGTGTACAATTTACTGGAGACAAACACAGAAACAGACTTAGGCATCCATAACAAACACTTGAGAGCAAACATTGTTTTTCAGCCGAGGTTCCCTTTCAGGCATCGATTCTTCTCAAGGTATAAAAACCAGGCTCCCCACATATCCTTCTAAATACAGTCACACTTCTCATAACAGTCTTTAAATTTTTCCGTCTTAAAATTAACAAATTTCTGTAATCAAGCTAATATTACATAATCTTCCCCCGAGCCATCCCACACTAAACAAGTGAAGTATATGGTCACTGTAGTTAATTCAGTTGAATATTCATTGTGTGTTCACTAACAATAACACATTTCGTATACATGCATCAGGAGTTCCGGACTTCCGGTTGGATAACACTGCATTCTGGGTAGGTGGGCTCAGAAAAGTGGGCATCAACTTCCAGAGCGGCCATATTGGATTTGAGCGCAGTCAACTTGGAAACTTTATTAATCTCGTTCTAAAGCTTAAACATCGACTTAGAACTCGCAACTGAAGAATCTGTAAAGGTAAGATATTCCGTGTATTAGGTAGTAAGTTTTTGAACTTGCAAAGGAGCAAAAATTGACTGCACTCAAATCCAATATGGCCGATCTAGAAGTTGATGCCCACTTTTCTAAGCCCACCTACCCAGAATGCAGTGTGATCCAACCGGAAGTCCGGAACTCCTGATGCATGTATATTCGTTCTCATTTTGTTTTTGTAGGTGATTCAGCGTTGACGACTCATGCAAATATCAGGTCAGTTCATACTGAAGAGAATATGGAACTTAAACACCACCTTGTAGTATGGCTACCAGTTTAGTAGGAGGTTTAGGCAAACGTTTGTCATTGAAAACCTTAGATCGCAAGTATTCTAAACAGATATTCCGTTCTCAATATTTCCTTTTTAAAGTAACGAAATCGCGGTTGAGTAGAACGTGAGATACGATGCGTCATATTTTCTACACCTTTGCTGAATGACATTCATTTTATTTGTTAACATTTCATCGTGCAATTGATTGGCAATTATCGAAGTATTGTTAAAATTGACAGAGCTCGATCGGCGTAGCCTCTGTCTACCGTCTGCACGCAGGCTAACCGGGCCGCCTTAACGGGAAAGCATTTTTACAAATTACTGCTGTTAATTTGAGTAAGGTTGCTAGTGTTTCTGGTTTTGATTCAGAACATCGAAGGTAATAGTGCCGACTGTACATAAAACCCTTTCGATGCACGCAGATTTCAGTGTTCATAAACAGTCATTTGCCATTTGCAGCCTTAAAACAGCAACCATCTTCCCTCTGTTCACTTTTTTATAGCGTAATATTTAATTTTAAGCATGAAAACATTAGCATTATAACGCGAGAGGACCGATATGCTTGCTTAACTTCTTCACTGCTCTGCAATTTAAATTTCAAATTTCGAGGTCCAAAGGCGTGGAACAAGGAGTGGTTTTAGAACCCTAGTATACCGGAACTTCCTGTTTTAACATCAACCAACCAATCAATCAACCAATCAACCAATCAACCAATCAATCAACCAACCAACCAATCAACCAATCAACCAACCAACCAATCAACCAAACAACCAAACAACCAAACAACCAAACAACCAACCAATCAACAAATCAACCAATCAACCAATCAACCAATCAACCAATCAACCAAACAACCAATCAACCAATCAACCAATCAACCAATCAATCAATCAATCGTTTATTTAGACACGTAACCGGCCTAGGAGTTAAAAACTCGTTAAAACGCGCACGTGTTATTAAAACTATTATATAAAATCCGATCTAAATATGTACACAGGCATCATTTCCTAAACAGTTAAAATGTGTTTACAATAAACATATAGTGTAGTGTACACCCTTAAAATTAACCTACTAAGAAAGTCATCTTATATAAATAAAGAAACATTTGTACAGTAAATATTTGCGCTCAGCTCTACTTTGCTAAGCAACCTTTTAAAAACTGAACCTTAATGTTGGAAGCTTCGCGTACTGTAGCCGGCAGGTCAATCAACGAGTGGCTAGTTATATTAGAGTAAGAATTTTTTAACCATTTTGTCTGAAACGGCGATTGCTCTAAATTTGTTCCAGACCCGTGTAAATTATAACCGCAAGCTATGCATAGTTTGAAAAACTCCTGAATATACAGTGGGCCTAGGTCTTTGATACATCTAAAAGTAAAACTAATGATTGAAAATATCTGCGACGTGCATGTTAAACTTTGCATTTTAGCTAACTGGAGAACACGAGTGTCAGATGTGCTAGATCTAGCTAGACCCAAAATCGTCCTAAGAATATAGTGGTTGGCGTTCTCAAGTTTCTTTGATTCAGTCTTCCCTATGCCAACGAGGACCGGACTACAATACTCTAAGTGTGGTAAGATAAATGCTTTATAAAGTCAGATCATCACGTCTGGTGGCAGGAATCGTCTGATCCTACGAAGAGCCAAGGTTTTCGCGTAAGCCTTCGTCAGCTGTTCCTTTATATGTGTCTTGTATGTGAGCCGATCGGATCAATCGTTACTCCGAGGATTCTTAGAGAGTCCTTCATTTCAATTGGAGAATTGTTCAGATGAAAGTCATAGCTGTACCTTGAGGTCTCTATTGGTAGAGCTTGGGTTTTGGCAGCATTTATAGTTAGGTAGTTCATTGTGAACTATTCTGTCAGGGTGTTAAATTAAGTATTTATGGGGAATTCTAACACCACTGGAGAGTGATTAGCAAATTACTCAGTTGTGTCATCGGCATATAATCTAAGGGACACGTTGGGAATTGCGAAATGAAGTAGTTTATGTCATTAATAAATATGTTAAACAAAAGTGGTCCAAGCAGGGACCTCTGTGGTAATCCAGTTTTCCAGTTCGAGTAAATACCGTTGACTTTCACCCGTTGGTGTCGATTGTACAGCCGGTATGATTTCATCATATCGAGGGCTGCTTGGCTGAATCCATGGGCTTAAGTTTAGCCAGCAACAAGTTGTGGCAAACTGAATAAAGGGGCACGGTCATGACTGCGCATGTGCCGCGGGTTTTGGACAATTTAATGATATGCAAAAACGCTTGGAGTTGTTTAGTTCGCCGATGCACGTCGCAGAACAACAACACTTGCTCGAAGATTTTTAAGAATTCGACTTAACACTAGAGTGCACTAACATGTGAGATTTCTGTGATATCGACGGATTGATTACTTCTCGTTCCTCCCGATAGAAAGCATACTCAACTTGAAAACGTCCGTCGGACGATTTCAAGTTTCGGTGGCTTAGTAACCACGCCTGTTATTCATGACCGTGCCCCTTTAAGTCTACTGCTATTGCTGCTACACTTCTTCGGTCGTCAAGATCAGCACGCCAATCATAATACTGATACATTAATACTGATTTAAAAAGTTTACCATTTATCATGTGCCTTCATCGTTTTGCTCTTGAAATACTATAAACATTATGCTCTATCTTTAACAGACCCGACAGCACCAATATGCAAATAGCTGCAGAAATCGTGAGTCTCTAAAAACCTTCTAAAGGTGCAAGTGTTGTAGCTCAAATATACATCACTGGTTGTGCTAGTTTTCTTCAAAGATGTACCTTCAACTGCACATTTTGTTTTGCAGGACGCATTCGCCTTGACCGCAGACCTTGAGCTACCTTCCATCACGGACCATCGACCCGTTACATCATCGACAGAGCTTCCAGAAACAAGCGAGTCAAAGAACAGGGCTAAATTTCCGTTACCAGAAGAAATGCCAAGAGAAGCATCATCTGGATTATCTGCAGAGAATAATGGCTATGAACAAGTGGATCAGGTTGATCCATATCGTACGTCATCCAGCAAGGAACAAATCCGTAGTTCTGCTCTAACCACAGAACGTACGAGTCCTGAAGTTGAGTCCCAAGATAACCACGAGTACGAGCAAGTCGATAAGTTGGAACCAGTAAATGGATCTCACATGCGGCGTTTCGATGGGCCGGTTCATATCAACAAAGATGAGACTTCTCAGATAAAATGCCGTGATGACCCTCACTTGTACCAGACTCTGCCATGTGCGTCACAAGCAGCTATGGACATTGCACACTACAGCTCTCTCAACAGACACACCAGGCTTCCAGAAGATCCTTCAAGATTTCCTTGCAGTAACGATCATGCGTATGAGCCATTAAGGAATCTTAACAAGGACAACTCCTTTGAATCGTCCAGCTATTCTACAGGGGAATATGAGCGGCCGAGTGCCTCGTAGTTGCCTTCTTGGGAAAACAGGATGAAAAGTAGGCACAATGGCGTCTTGACTTTCAAATGCTAACAAAACAGTTACGATCATGAGGTATTCTTAGGTTGCGATCATTCCTAAGGGAATACAATCACAAAAGCGTAGCGGCCATCTTGGTTGGTAGAAACAAAAGAAGCAAATGTGGTTTATTTTGTTCCTACCAACCGGCCGCCAATGCAACCCACCAATACAGATCATAAATATGAAGTATACCGTCACCAGTAGTTGCAGATTTTGTTTCCGAGTCTCACTAATTTTTGGGAAGTATAACTAATCTCAGGAGCCTATTACCACGAGAAGCCATTCATTATGCATTCGAGGCCAGTGTGTTCCAAGATCAGACTATTTTTAGAATCAGGTTGACGCGAGAAAAAAAAACGAGAAGCCTTGTGAACATAAATTTTATGCAACAATGTACTAGGCAAACAATGCTTCCTAATGATTTATGAAGAGATATTGTTATTGCGTACAATGAGAAAACTTCGCCATTGTGAAAACAGTAAGAATTTATCGGCTTTCCGCTCGAGGGTATGATATTTATTCACCTCGGATGTTCTAAAAATAATCTGATCTCAGGGTTCGTATATCATTTTATCACCCACAAGACAAGAAATACTTGTATTTTTGAGACCTACAATCTAAACAAAAAAGCAACAAGCTAAAATTGCCATGGTAGAACTTTATGTATAAATGAATATTTTGCGAAAAATATTTACTGAGGACGACCTGTCCGTTGTGAATTCCCGGCGTATGGGGGAAGCGTCTTCTAAACGATACCCTAGTTCCACCGCGTTCAACTCAGGGATGCAGTGACTTGTCTTTGAAGTAAATGTCAACTTGCAGAGAAAAACGAATGGTATTTTTTTTCAACACGCAATTCCTAAAACCAACTGCGAGTTAGCGAGCACGAATTTCGAACCCTGTGATCTGGTAATATAATGTGCTGACTCACAGACCAAGTATGGGAGATGAACGCTCGTGGTAATGGCTCTTGGTTAACTGTTTTGGTCCTTTTGTCTGCATAGGAATTTCTCCTATGACAATGACCATATCTGGAAATATTTTATTTCCCTCGAAAAGGAAAAACCATCAGGAAATAAAATGTATTTTACGACAAACTTAATTAAACGAGATACTGCCACTAAAATGCGTTCCTACGATACAACTCGCTTTATTTAAGATCGTATTCTCGTACGAACTGCTCAACATTTTCGGGCATTGCCTTTCACATAGCAGGTGCAATGTTTCTTCAGAAGCAATTTGTATGGATACGTGTACGGCCTGGTTCACACTTGAGACATAAGCTTAAGCATAAGCACAAGCAACATACATAGATGTAGTAATCACATCTGCGAGAAGAAGCGTCGCTAATAATCAATGCATTCACTGCGTCTGAGTATGTTGCTTGTGCTCAAGACCTGGTTTACACTTGCGACATAAGCTTAGCAACATAGATAGATGCAGTAGTCACATCTGCGAGAAGAACAAGCGCCGCTAATAATCAATGCATTCACTGCGTCTGCGTATGTTGCTTGTGCTTATGTCGCTAGTGTGAACCAGGCTTAAACAAGGACCGTACTATAAAATGGCCTCAACCAGCTTGAAACACCTTCACTTGTCAATCAGCCTTTGTCAAGTGAACATCTCTGTTCATATGATAACAATGATGTATATTAAACAACGACCCGCACTATAAAATGGCCTCAACCAGCTTGAAACACCTTCATTGTCAATCAGCCTTTGTCAAGTGAACATCTCTGTTCAAAGATCTGCAATATGTGATGTTCCGCTTGAGTGATCTCCGATATTTGGTATCGCGCGAAATTCAAATCGAAAACTTCAATGTCTAAAAATACACTAAAGAGTTTGTAAACGGTAAAACGCTATCGACAGGCATAACTGAACAACTAGCTTACTTTTGTTTACTGTTTTCTTGACTTATTTTAATTTTAGCTTCAGCAATTTAGTATTCTAACAGAAGACTGATCATCTGCTTGGCTTTTCTGAATTTGAAATCCAAAGGGCCACGCCGGTCTTTTCCCTTTTATGCTGCGAGCCTTGTTTAACGTTTTTTTTTTCGTACAAGACTGCAATTTTGAAGGGATGTTTAGCTGTGGAAGCCGCCACACTTCTTTCCCTTATTTTAGCTGCACAAAGAAAAGGGATGAACATTTACAATAACAATCACTAGGAGACAAGTTGCACATACCAACGGCAGTTTCAAAGTTGAAATAAAATATAGGACGGTACGTTCGGATAATTCAGTAATATCTTTATTGATGTTTTACATCATCACATTATTGTGCATTTAAATACAAATATGTAATCCTTTTCATCTCACGTTGCTAATTATTTTAAACGCTACTAAATACTACTAAATTGTTTAGCCGTCATTAAATATAAGAATTAATATTTTCGTTCTGTGGGTACTCTATAACTCTTCAAAAGAATTAAGAGAGTTAAACTGTCTTAAGTAATGATTCGCCTGAGAAGTAAAGTAAACTACAGTAGGCTGCGGCAATCAGCATATCCCCACATACAATAGTTTGCTAGAATATGCCTTAATTTGCTGTCCGAGATGCCACAGTCAAAGTTACAAGCGAAAATTTTAGGAAACTCGGTATGCTGTTGACCATTTTTATTGTGAAAACGTAATGGTAAAGGGAGGAAACAAAAGATATTTGAATCACAAATTTGATAACATTCCCTACACACGAATTTCACCAAAATCAAACCATAGTTTGATAAAAAATAAATATAAGCTTCAAAAATGTTGGTCTTCTATTGAATTTATGAGTATCAACCAATGAAATTACGAGAAAGAAGAATAGAAATATTAACACATTTTTACAGGCCTTGCCGTTCAGCCCTTTTCTTCTTATTCGGAACATTACTTAATTGGCAATTAGCAATTTGCGAAGGCTGTCAATCTTCCTTGCCTCTGTAAAATGCTGCAATTTGGCCAGTCCAACCAGCCCAAAGGGGGGTGGCTAGCCACCCAATCCACCCCCCCTAAATCCGCCCATGCATGGTACAACAACTGCAAATGCTTGACATGTGGTGTTTACAGTAAGGAAACAGGAAACCCAGTACAGCGTTTTTACAGACCGAGTATTTTTAGAATGCGTTTCCCTCGAGTTCGGTCACAAGCGTTTACGTAAATGTAATTCAAATGACGTTGCAGCCATGTTGACCAAACAAGAGAAGCTAACGAGGCATCTTTTATTAACATCAACAAACATTCCGCGATGAAAAGCACACAATGAGAAGTGAAATCTAAAAATAACCCCGTCTGAGAAAACGCTATCTGGCAGATGGACGCTCTGGGTAATTGGCTCCTGACGAGAGGATGTATATTAGCTTTTTAGCTTTTTGATCTGTCGTCTTCGGCTCGTGCTGTTAATACGAATGTTTCCAGTATTGGAACTGTATATTGACATGAATGTGCAATGTTTGACCATCATACAGTTTAACGAATACTTTGGTATGTTTTGCCTACCTATGTATTGAAGCTATTTTGGATAAAAATATCTAATTACATGATATGATATATATCACGTCAAGTTATCTGGTTGGGAAAGATTTACTTAAAACACTTCGGGCGGTAAAAAAATTAATGTTCTTAAAAATAAGACAAATGCCCAGTTGGTACCTGCATTCAGTTATATTTGTGTTTCAGAAAAAAACTATGGGGTAGTTGCAATTGGTTTTAATGTAACATCACAATACTTTGTAGTTTTTCGTGCAAGATATTTTAAAAGTAAGGCCGAATTAGTTTGAATTGACAATCTTTCCATTTTCATTTGTAGAACTTAATGCATGTGCTTCTACCGCACTAAAATGAAAATCGTTGTAATTATGTAGTCATTTGTAAACATGAGTCTAGATTATACGAGAAACGCACTTATGATGATTTAGTACTCTTGTCTGAATCTGAATCGGGGTTACAGAGTTGTCTTCGAAGACTTGCGTCTTACACAAGTAAATGGAAGTTAGGGTAAATATGAAAAAATTTCTAAGATTTTAGTATTTGGAACGCACGCTCAGAGGCGTGTGTTTGTAGCATCTCGGTGGTATTTTGGTAATGACCAGTCCGGACAGAGTGTGTGGATGACTATACCTATTTAGGTATAAAATTTAATTTCTCTGGTATTTTTAAACTCGCCCAAAAGGTTTTGTATAATAAAGCATTGCGGGCGTATCACAGTTTGTTTAAAAGTTTTAGTAATCTTGAGAATGTTCCGGTTAGAGTCTTGCTGAAACTCCTTTCTTCGCTTGTAGCTCCAGTCTTGTTGTACGGTTGTGAAATTTGGGGCGTGTACCTATAGGGAAAGATTTCTAGTTTCGATATTTTTAAGAAATTGTTTTTATGTTGTTAATGGTATCGAGAAGCTCCATTTTAAACTCTGCAAGCGTGTTTTAGGAGTTTATGCCAAAGCAACAAATCTGGTAGGATATGCAGAGTTAGGTAGGCCACCCCTAATCTTACAGGTATCTCTTTTAGTTGTGAAATTCTGGTTACGTCTAAATGATCCTTGTTACAGTGATACTTTGGCTAGCAAAGCATCGCGAGTTTTGTATTAAGCTAAATTCTCAAAGTGTGGTTTTTAATAATTATCTTTTGCAATTATGCGGAATTGACAAAGTGTCACATCTTAACATACCATTAAAACAAATAGATAATTTTCCGAAACACATAAAATCGAAGTTGTGGGATTTATTTTCAATTTCTTGGAAAACTAATATTTCACGTGGGCAGTCTGACCCCCATGATACTAACATTGGCAGAAAATTGCGCACTTTCCGTTTAGTTAAATCAAATGCGGGTTATCAGCGGTATACCTGAATGATATTGCCAACTGATATATATCACAGACAAGCTGTTACCAAACTGAGAATTTCTGCACACAAATTACCGGTTGAGACAGGACGCTATAAGAAAATCCCTTATGATGCCCGTGTTTGTCCCATGTGTGCAGGTGATTTAACTATACAACGTAATGTGGTTATAGTAAATTTGCAAATATAAGAGTCTTTTCTTAGTAATGTATATAGAGTAAATGATAATTTTCGTTCCTTTGATAAGAAGTCACTGTTCTTATATATTCTGTCAATGAAAGACAAATCTATATTGTTATTGTCAGCTAAATATTTTCATGATGTTTTGAAATTGGCGAGCAGCCTTTTTAATATCTCGTACATAATTGTAATTTTGTTTATTATTTTTTGCTGATGTACCTGTATTGGTATAATGTGTTAATAAAATTATTATTATTATCTTATTAGTCTTAGGTTGTATTCACTGTGGTCTTTTAGCTAAATCAGGATATTTTATTTAACATCATGAATCAAAAAAACCTATTCGTAATTAGTGCTCGGTTAAAACACGTCGAGAAATCACTTTTCAGAAGACGTTGAAGTCCAACCTTCAACCTTTTTTCGAAATCACGTGGCATGGCTCGTACTGGAAGGAAAAACTGTTCAATATGGCTTCGATCTCGCTGCTGCTTATTCGTACTTGCGACTGAAAGTGGTTTCACCATGCATATTGAAAACTTCGTCCTTCCAGTACTAGCCTGCTATGCAGACGTATTTTTTCACTCTCATAAATTCAAAGAAAAAAGTAACGTCTGCTTACCCGAGCGCTTAATTAGTTTCCAATATGCAAGCACGTCAGCACGTTTGTTTTATTTTTCTGCCCAATCAAAGCCATTGTTAGAATTTTAGTGAATTGGCACGCCAGTGAACACTCTCCTATGATTGGTCAATGGCAAATGTATTGTCTGAATGCCTTTTAAATGCAACATACGTCACTTTCCAGGATATGGAAGGTAAAATCTGATTGGTCCATAACACAATGAGGTGTGCATATTGGAAACTAATTAAGCGCTCGGGTAAGCAGACGTTACTTTTTTCTTCGAATCTATGAGAGTGAAAAAATACGTCTGCATAGCAGGCTATTCCAGTACGAGCCTTCACTATATTTGGCCCGCAGTAACCAAGTCACGTGATTTTGAAAAAGGACTACAACCCCTGCCATTTAAGTCGGACCTCTTCAGCAATTTCCGGCTATTTTTAACACAATCCCCCTCCCCCATTTCAATGTTGGTTTTCGAGAAGACCGAAATGTTGCCTTTCTATCCCAACATTGTGAAGGGGGAGGGGGGACAAGCGAAGTCATAAAAAATGCCTGCGATGTGTCAGAGGAGTTCGTTCAGTGTTCGGAATAGCCTTATTTTGTCGGGCGGTCCGTACTTAAATGGCGAAGGTTGTAGGTCTTATGCATGATATTCGTTTGTGAGTCCAGTTAGACCGTTGTCTTGGTATTCTCAGGAGAGAAATGTTGCGTCAAAGTTAGGCTTCGTGGTGATCACAAAAGCATGACACAATCATAAGGCCTATTCAAATCAGTGGTCTACAAAAAAATACACTAAGGATTTAGCACTGAAAAGAAATCTTAGAAAACGTCAATGACGAAATCAACTATCATTTACTAGACATTTAGATCATCGAGATTCTCGTACAACGTGGCATCATATTCCTGAAGATTGACGTAATCCTGGGAAAAGAGAAGAAACATTTTGTGAAACACGGCGCATAGTAATCTAAAATACGAGGAGAGGGGACGGTATGAAAAATGAAAACGATGAAACATCTCTTCGAGATGATGATCTACTACATAAATGTTATACGATATTTAGAAAGGCATGAAAAACGAGAATACGCAAAATTTAAAATCATACGAGTAGAAGAGTGCGCGCGTGTGACCCTAACACATTTTATAGTGTATCAATTCAGTGTTGGAGAGAATTAACAAATATATGTCAGTTTGCTGCCTGTCCACTTGTAGATGCACAGATGACGTCACAACGTGAAGAGAACAAAGAAGAACATAGAGCGCGCGAGTGACCTTGTGACGTCATCTGTGTTTCTGTACTCTAATAGATCATTTAGATCGACTAATCAGAGCGTGCGTTTCGCCCTGTTTATGTATAATCTCAAATAGCCAATGAAGAATGCGCAGAGACGACCTCCACTACGAGCCGATTCTAAACCTAACCCCTTCACGTCATTCACGTCAGACCATCTCTAGCCTGATGTTCAGACGGTTGAGGTCATCCGCTCAGGAATAGACCTGAGTAAAGCTGCTACTTCTAAGCAAGACAGACCTTTTCGTTTTTTTTACCAGCGGGATTAAATTAGTTCTTAAAACTTATAAAATCGAGCAGATATCTTGAGGTGGTAGTTTTAGTTCCAGTTACCCTGATCTCAGAGGTTTTCAAAGTTTCTCAGCGAAAGAGATAAGAACCGCGTAGTGGAGAGAAGATGTCCTCGCCGCCTTGAGGCTCTTCTCTCTTCCTCTGAGAAACGAAGTAAACCTCAGGGACGTTCAATGCCAATGGCGGTATAATCGCTTCCCCAAGTGTGAACTAAACTTCACCAGAATCGATGTTCCAAATTTCCAACAACCCTGGTAATAGTGTCATTATTCCACTGAACCAAATACAGCCATTCGTTCACTAGAATCGAGATCTACAGCACATATCAAACATTGGATAGGCAATGTTGATATAGATAGAGACAGTACAGCTTTCTTCGGAGTGGAAGTTAAGAACATAATAATATACATGTATGGAGAAAATCATCGCGGATATCTTGGCTTTTTTATGCGTATAAATTGATATGTTTACTACTTCGCGGTGCAATTTTTATGAGCGATATTATTGGCTCCTCTTACAGATGGATCTTTGTGTACATTGTTGCCTCATTAATATAAATTATACTTGAAGCTGCGAACAAACCGAATCCACATATCGAAAGAGAATGTCACACTTAGTCAACAAGATCTTGCCACACACCTTACATTCTTTGTAAATTTTTCACTTTTGAACTGAAGCCGTTTTCTCAAAAGCTATTCAATATACTAATCTCAAATTGTCGGTAATTAGTAAGTGTCACTTTCTCTTTCGATGTATAAGAGTCGGTTTCCTTGTAGCTTGAAGTATGACTTATGCTAATGAGGCAAAATGTAAATGACAATGACGTCAGCAACGATCGCCCTTTTCAAAGGGTAAGGTCCGATTCAAACGTCGAACTTTTCATGCGCCGAACGCAATTGAAAAAATAATAATTTCGGCGGCTTCTCGTGATCTAATTTAGTAGGGTCGGCGCATGAAAAGTTCGACGTTTAAATCGGGTCTAAGATGACGTCAAGAACATGATTTCTCATGAGGCAAATCAGATGGAGAGGGGGATGAAGTGGACCGTCTGAAAATTATACCCTCTCAAGTTCTTATGAACTGGATTATCTTTTAAAAGCACAATAATGGCTTTCACTCTCTCAATTACAGTTTTCCAGTATGAAATACTTAAAATGAACGATGTCGGTGATGGTACATAAGCTATTCAATCGTACAATTCACGAGGGATAATATCGGGGCATGAGAATAGGCTAGAACAAAAAATACTGGGGGAAATGGAGCTCTTTCATTGTATGGTAATTTCTTGGAAACAGAATTTTTTGGGGAAATTTTCAATTCTTGAATTCCATTCTGGAAATTCTGGAAATTGTCTAAAAATATGATTTCCATGCTGTGTAAGAGTTCCAGTTTTTCCTGTAAAAGACGGTGATTCTAGAAGCCGCCGCAGATTAAAATCTAATCCATGATACAGAAAAAGATGGAGGTTCTACATTTGACCACAATCCTTTGCGAACCTAACACAGTCAAAATGACATGTAGAAATCATCTATTCTCTTAAATGACAGTATATTGGCAACAGCACTTGTACTGGCTTGTTTTTAAGATAACACGTACGCGCGTAGAAATCTTCTATTCTCTTAAATGACAGTATATTGGCAACAGCACTTGTACTGGCTTGTTTTTAAGATAACACGTACGCGCGTAGAAATCTTCTATTCTCTTAAATGACAGTATATTGGCAACAGCACTTGTACTGGCTTGGTTTTAAGATTAAAAACCTCTCTTTCGCGCGCAAAGGATTGTGGGTAAATGTAGAAGCCGCCCGATCTTTTTCGGTGGGGTAGATTGAGATTGGACTTATAAAATAGTTTTAATTGCATTTTAATTTTTTTATTTCAATAAATGCCCCAAAGCTGTCCAGAAAACTGGACTGAATGAAAGAATCACTTACGTCTTGAGCGTTGGACATTTTCTGGACTCTCTGTCGCAGTTCTGTGAACGTCGGTCGGTCTTCGGGCATCTCCTTCCAGCAGTCTGTCATTACGCCATAGCTGCGGAAAACAACAGCAAAATTTCTTATTTGAGAGCAAAATAAGTTCTACCATGCATGCCTATGGGCTCAACAAGAAGTTAAGCGACAACCTAATCCCTGTGGAAATAGAGAGAATTCTCTTGCAAGGACAAACATGGCATGTGAAGTAAAGATAAGATGTTTTAGCGACCACATAGTCTTTTGGAGAAACGATAAATGCATATACAAACCAAGGATCACTTAAACATGGCGCGTGGGAATGTTATTTTATTCTCACTGTTTGAAGGAAGAATCCGAATTACTACGCACCAGAAACTAGAGCAGATTTCGTATGAAAAAATACGGCATGTCCGTAGCCTAACCGTAACCGTACCGTACCGTAACCGTACCGTAACCGTACCGTACCTCTGTACTTTGATTGGATCAAAAGATAAAACAATTGGAAGCCATTTCAATGTCACGGCATGACGTACGGTAACCGTGCTATAAGTCATTGCCGTACTTTGCCCACTCATACGAAATCCGCGCTAGAAGGTCATTAAGTAACTGCCATTCTGTTACAATCAGCCATTTGAATTCTACTAGCCGTACTTACAGTGTTCCACTAAGGTGTTTTGGTTTCGGCATTCTGTAGCCGTCCTGTAACAGGCCGGCGAGTGCTCGGCCCTCTGTTTTGGGGTACGGAGATCCACCTGGTACGGATTACAAAGGACGCATTTTTATTTAATCAAGTTCTTTTTAACACAGGTTTTAAGTGGATGCGGCTGTACTTAACGACAGACATACAGGGACGTTACTAGTGCACAATATAGGCATCGAAGAAGGCTACCACCCATGTTAGTTAGGCTACCACCCATGTCAGTTAGGCTACCACCCATGTCAGTTAGGCTACCACCCATGTCAGTTAGGCTACCACCCATGTTAGTTAGGCTACCACCCATGTTAGTTAACCACCGACTATCGACAAACTCGCAATCTGATTGGCTAACGCAGGCATCGTCTAGTATACAAATAGTGCTGATAGTTGACCGCGGAAATTTGATGTTCTTAAAATAAATATGAGCCCGAGAACGCAGTTCAAGGGCTTGTATGCTAGTTTTGATAACATCAAATTTCCCAAGGAAACTATCAGCCGATAGTTAATCACGAAATTGTCTTCCGCTCTCAGCGGGCACTATTATACAAATAGAGTGTGTCCGTCGAGAACTATTATACAAATAGACTGTGTCCGTCGATGAAATATCGGCTGATAGTTGCCCGCGGAAATTTGATGTTCTTAAAACAAATAGAAGCCAGAGAACGAAGTTCGAGGGCTTATATGCTAGTTTTAAGAACATCAAATTTCCAAGAACTTCGTTCTCGGGCTTAGATTTGTTTTAAGAAGATCAAATTTCCGCGGGCAACTATCAGCCGATAGTTCCTCGACGGACACAGTCTATTTGTATAACAGAAACTTCGAGCTCATAGTCTAATTGTTAAATAGACGGCAATTCGAAGAACGAGCGCGCGCAGAAAAAAATCAACTAGAAAATTGCTTATTTTCTAACGTTTTTCACAGGTTTTACAGATATTAATTAATCGACAGCTAAATTAGAAAGAACCGTAGCTTGGTTATGCCAAAACAATTAGACTTTTTGCTCTTGGTTTCTATCGACTTTGATTGTTGACTTGGGCTGTGCCCCTCATACATACATACATATAACTTTATTTATACACGGTAAAATCATCAGTATGCCTTAAAAATTGCTTATTTACATAAAATGTTAAAATAACTGCTTTACATGATTGCCGTGTGTGAGTCAGATAGGGAGTAGAATTTATTGATACTCCTTTTGAACTTACTAAGAGAATCAAGATTTCTTAGTGAGCTTGGAAGACTATTCCATAGAAAGGCCCCTCTGTAACTGATGCTTCGCTTTCGATAATCAGTTCTAGGTTTGGGGAGGGCCAGTTTATTTTGCGCGTTTCGTAATTGATATCCTGTGTTGCTAGAAACAAACAACTCTTGCCTGTAAGAAGGTGAAATACCATTAATGGACTTCAACATTGTTATTGCCATTTGTTTTCTCCTTCTTATTGTTAGTTTATCCAAGTTAAGCAGATTGAGGAGCTCATTTGAATTTGCGTAATAATCTGATTTCGTTATTACTCTGGCGGCACGGTGTTGTAGTTTTTGTAGCTTTTCACTTAATTTTTGGCTTAGACCATCCCATTCTGGCAACAATAGTCAAAGTGGGGCTCAATCAGAGATTCATAGATTTTAGTTGCCGTACTCTGAGAGATAAATGGTCTGAGCCTTTTAAGCGCACCGATACCGGACGATATTTTCTTTGATACTTCGCAAATATATTTCTCCCAGGATAACCTTTCGTCAATGTATAGTCCTAGGGATTTGGTATTATGAACTCTCTCAATCTGCTTACCTTCAATTCGAATGTCAAGCCCAAGATTGTCAGCTCTCGCCTTTAACCTTTGCCTTGACCCAATGATCATGAATTCGGTCTTGGCAATATTTAGACTTAGTCTATTGGCTATTAACCATCGGTTTAGATTTTGTAACTCGGTGTTAATTTCTGATTCAAGATCAGTTACAGTGGATGCCGAAAAGCTGATACTTGTGTCATCTGCGTACATTCTGGGGTGAGCCTTATTTAAGCAGTTTGGCAAGCCGTTTATGCAAAGAAGGAATAGCAGTGGGCCGATTATCGAGCAAGTGGAACCCCACAAGTAATCAGACTTCCACTGGATATTCCCCCGTTAACTTTGCATTTTTGGGTGCGGTTGCCCAAATAAGACTCGAACCACCTTAAGCTTGTCTGGTCCACTCCATAGTAGCCCAACTTGCGCAATATAATTTCATGGTCTATCGTATCGAAGGCCTTTTTAAGATCGATGAATATAACACCATTTAGTAGACCTTTATCGATATTGATAGCCCAATCGTTGGTGGCTTCAAATAGTGCAGTTAGCGTACTATGTAGTGACCGAAAGCCTGACTGACAGTTGGTCAGCAGTTTGTTTTCGTTTAAATAACTGTAGAACTGGCAGTGGATTAATTTTTCAAATATTTTTGCGACAACTTGCAATACAGATATTGGCCTATAGTTGTCAAGGTTACCTTCAGTGCCTTTTTTAAAGATAGGCGTTACCCTTGCCATTTTCCATTCAGTTGGAAAGACCTCCGTATGAATTGATTGGTTTAAAACGCTCGTTAGGGACGGGGCAACAACATCAGCTGTTAATTTTAATAATTTACAGGGAATACTATCGAGGCCAGTCGCCTTTTTTCCGTCGATTTTGTTTAACAACTTTCGTACTTCAAGTCTGCTTATTTTCCGGAAAGAAAATTTACTATCCGTTGATGTTAAATGTTTCAGGTTGTATGTCGGTTTCAGGTATCTTACTAGCCAAGCTCCGGCCTACATTAGTGAAATGGGAGTTAAAAGCTTCAGCTATTTCTGTTGCTGAGGTAACACTATTCTCCCCTATTTTCACTTCCGCAACATTGGGTGATTTGTGTTGGCGAGATGTTAGCTCGTTAATTAATGTCCAAGTCCTACGCGGATCTTTTTTATTAGCAGCTAAGTTGTCCATAAAGTATTTTCGTTTGACATTTTTGATTGCATTATTAGTTTCATTCCTTGCCTGTTTATATTCGCTCCAAGTTTCGTCATCTACATATTTTTCAGCTTTCTTTTTTAGCAGTCGCGCTTATTCATGCGATCGAAACCTTGAGCTCGCAGTCTAATTGTTAAATAGCTGGCGAAGACCCACACCGCGGCAAAACGTCACGCGCATGCGTATTTGCTATTTCTTGTCCGCGCGCGGCCGCCCCCAGTTTCCCGCGAAAACTGAAATGAAACAACAGGCACATGCCGTGATTTTAACGTTTCTGCTTAAAAGCATTCATTTGTGAACTGTTTTGTCAAAAACTAAGAAAACTACTTAAAAGCTAAGCCTAAGACTTTAACAGGTTGAAGTTTTCTTAATTTGTAATTCATTGTGAGTTTACTAAGTTATAAAATTGTTTACTAAAAAAAGTTGAAACCCTCGGTAATTTGTATTTGATAGCAGAGCCTTCGTTCTTTTGGCCAGCGGAGCATACCGTTTTGCCGCGGTGTGGCGAAGACCAAAGTCATAAACTAGCAGTGCCAATAGAAACCAAGAACAAGAACTCGAACTGTTTTAATAGGGGAGCGAGCGGAGCACCATACATAGAGGATGTTGTTGTTAAACAACATCCTAAAATCAACCCAACATCTATTGCTGGCTTTCACTCAATCCCCAGAGATTCAAATGACAAAGGCATGGCGGCCATGTTGGTCACCCAACCAAAGAAACTGTTTATAGTTTATTTATAGTTTTAAATTTCATATATTAGCCACCCAGCTCGATTAACTTCTAAGTTATTCTGGGTGACTATTACCTTAGACTTGTATAACTTATATTGTATCTTAAAAATTAATCTGTCTTATATTTATGGTAATAAAGCTGTTGTTGTTGTTGTTGTTGAAACTAACGAGGAATCTATTGTTTAATGGCACCAACATGGCGGCTATCAAGTGAAAGCCAGCAATACAAAGATGTATTCGAAAGAAATAAGTTCTGATATTCTATTTTTCTGTGGTGCGCGTGTATGAAGAGAAAATTAATTTTCAAGTTCGATTTTCCGCTGAAAAATCTATATTGCGTGGCGGCTCAATTCAGTGCAAATTTTCCCATATCGTACGTCACACATACCAAGGAAAAACAATCACACCTCCAGCACAAAGAAAACATAATAGTCCGCAATTAGAAGCCATTAGTCCTGCTATTCAATGTCGGGGACAGCATGGGAAAACTAATTTATTCCCCGTATCTGACGTCACAAATTACAAGACTTGAGCCGTCTGTACATAGCGGAGGTCGTGAGGGAGTTTTTCGTATTTTCTCTTCCAAGACGCGCAACACAAAAAATAAAATAGCAGACCCTATTTATTTCGAATACATGTTTGTATAGACGTCGAATTTATTTTGGGGTTCAGTTCCCCTTTAACTGAAGAGAGCTTTAATATGGGAATTTGGTTTTCAGTTCCCCTGCTACTATCCAGCCATGCATTTTGATTTTCAATTAAGTTTTCCTTTCGTATTGTTATTTCTTTTCATTTTTTGTTGAATCAAATAATGTGTAGGATTGGCAAAGTGTGATTAAACTTAAACTTAAAAATTGACGACTTCCGGTTTCCATCACGCACTAACTGCGCGATGTATTGTTAAAACCAGGCGCTTGCACTGATTTCCCTTGATTCTAACAGTTATTTTTGTGTTTTTATCTTTGTTTTCTTTTTATAAATTCTGGTTTTTTCCGGTCGTTACCTCAGTTCAGATAATTGATTTTAAAAGTCATTAGTTACCTTTACACTAAACATTATTTATTAGTCCCAGTTCCTCTTCCTTGCTGCTTCTTTTATATAAAAAAAAACAACTCAAACTTTAGATAGCTACTAGGGGCTAACTCGAAAACCTCACGGTTCCCTTAGCCTCTAGGCTCAAACAAACATTCTATTTTCCTTTGTCTTCTCCTTTTATAACTTATAATGTATATTATATCATTCTTGTAATTTATAGTGTGAGCCAATAAAAGATTGTTGTTGTTGTTGTTGTTGATTTGGGAGCTCCGCTTTTAGGCTTGCCTAAATATATATATTGCATGCTACTGTTCTCCCGGCCTATCGTGATACCGAGAAAACGTCTGAAACTTCACAACGAAAAAGCAATTTTCAACAAGTTACATTTTGGTATCTTATGTTTTTTACATAAACATGTAATTTGTCATCTGTCTTGATTAGCCTAGTGGTTATTACAGATGACATAAGTACTTCCTTTTGCACACTTTACAATAGTACTTGAATAACGTTGTTGTTGTTGTTGTCGCGCTCGTTATTCCAAACTACCAAGAATCTATAGGATACCAGTGGTTCAGTAGCTAATCAGATTGCAAGTTCATAACAGTAGAGGACTTGGTAATAATGAATGATAATAATAAATAATATTCGATAGGAACCACTCGAGACAAACTGCCAATTCTTAATGGGACATTTACATGAGACGTTACATACAACAGCTACCACAATTCCTTGTCTTTGTATTCTCAAATGAGTTTTAAAATCTTATTAAAAATATAATTTGAAAAGGATTCTGGTAGTTTTAGTAAATGACGCCATAATGAAAATGTCCTATACAATTAATGTTACTGTTGTATCTCACCTATAGTGAATATCTCGTAGAGTACGATGCCATAGCTCCATCTATGAAATGAATTCCATAGATTAATGACAAAGACGGTCTAGGATGGCTGGCATACGGATAGCCTACGGATTTACAGGGCCTTCATATTTACTGGACTTTCTCTACCCGGACTTTCTCTAGTTGGATATTTTGGCTTTTTTCCACCACACGTGCCTTTGTGCTCTACTTCAATTTTAATTGAATAAAATGTGAACGAGACGAGGCAAATTGTAGATATTCGGCATTTGAATGGTTTACGCGCCAAAGCGACCAATCAGAATCATGCAGGGTTTGAGTGACGACAGCGAAATCGTCAGGAGAAGACACATTACAGGACACGTCGATATGAAGGTAATAAGTTCATGTCCTAGATACACCAATATGTTACTGACGTTCTATGACCGAAACATAATAGAACGTAATTAACCTATTGTTGTATCTAGGACATGAACTTATTACCGATATGAAGACCACCGTAATGGACCCTTTGCACGTTACGTCATAGCCGCCATGTCGGTGTACAGTTAACAATAGATTCTTCGTTAGCTTCTTTTGTTCTGTACACCAACATGCCCTTTGTTATTTGAATCTCAGGAGATTGAGTGCAAACCAGGCCATCCCTTCATGTAGGACGACACGAATTGCTACCAAATTGTATTCTATTGTATTGTATTGTGTTGCGTTCTATTGTTGTATTGAATTGTATTGTGTTGTATTCTATTGTAGTTTTGGTAAAAATTCGTGTCGTCCTACATAAAGGGATTGCCGCAAACCATCTATAGATTTTCGGAAAGCTTCAATGAGGTCTAATGTTTGCAGTTTGAAATCATGATTGCACCGCAAAGCCAGCATCTACTCGGTTATTGTTTCTCTGGCTTCTAATTAGCAAATTTCCACTGGTTTTCCGTGGTGTGGACTCTTATTTACCACGATTTACGTCATCACATGGTCAAAATTTGTTGTGGACTCACGAGGTTAGTTTTTTACAACAATATTAGAAAGGAAGTTTCGTTACAAAGCGTGACAGCTTTGAAAGAGCCAGCGTTGTCTATAACTTTCTCGCGTCAGCACCGTTGTCTGGACTCTCATTTACCACCGTACTTCAACCAATCAGATCGCGAGATTACCGGCAGTTGTGGTAAAAAAGGCCCTTTGCAGGATACAGTCATGTGCTGATATAATACTTCGTTAACGAATGAATTGAGCTCGCGATCCCCATGAGAAAGACGTTGCCATCTTTAAAAACGCTGTGTTAGAAAGATCGACAATCGATTGGAGATGGAAAATAGTATTTACAAACAGGTTTTGCTGAGAACACTACCGTGCCATGCAGCACAACCACGTGATTGCATTCATGCAAAGGGCCCATCGAGCCTACAATCTCACGAACGACAAGCTGACACACGGAAATGGGTTAACCTGTTATTTTAGCTTACCGGAAGTAAGTGTGATTACTGATTAGCATGTTTCATCACGTGACCTTGTGCATGCGCATACTGACAGCAGTGAAATACTCTGCTCTGTTCTCGCCCGAAAATTAGAAACATAAATAAACCCAAACTACATAACAAACCAGGAGGCAAGACAGTAACTTTCGCGCTGATCCATTTTTCCCATTGCCCATACAATCAAATACATCTAAAATGTCTTGTCCATAATGCTCCTTTTAGGAGCAACTAATATTTCATTCCCCTGAGGTTAAAACTTACACATCACTCATGGTTGTGCATATTCCGTACAGTAACGATTCATACGCGGTCCATTTAACAGGTAAACGGCCCTGTTGATATAAAACGTACAGAAATATCGGTGTAAGAGTATGACCAGTAGAAAGAAAGAAGGCGTTTGTTCGTTGACGTAGTGCTTGTGAATTCAACAGAAAAAGTTAAAATTGTATTTGCTCATTGGACATACGTGTCTTCTTTACTTTCCATAACATAAAACAGAGGCGGATCCACGTGGATCCACGGTTTAGGGGATCGCAACCCTGGAGATTACTGTAAATAGCATTTCACAGTCTATATTTCCAAAAATTCGTATATGAAAGTATATGAAAGGGTTACCTTTTCTGTCAAAAATAGTATATAAAATGGTAAGGGTTTGGACCTCGGGGCGGAGCCTCCCCGTATAAAACTCAACCCCCCGGGAGCTCAACCCCCTTTTCACAAAATTCTGGTTCTACCCTTGTAGATAGAGTTAGCAATTCACGCCTTGGTTGAGATATTGATTTCATCTTCGAATGACTGAAGCAACATATCAAGAATGATAATTCCATTAAAGACAAGTCACTTGCATGACGTCATGTCGCCGTTTCCTCTCGTCCAATCAAATTGCAGAGCGACTGAGACTTTCAATCTCTGGGTATACCCACCCTTGATGTTCTTGTATACATATTATCCTGGTGTACATTACGGGCGAGGCCGAAGTCAGTTATCTTACAAATCTCGCCTTCTCCGATCAACACGTTTCTCGCCGCCAGATCCCTGTGGATAATCTGAAATAACCAACAGATTACAGCTATGTTAATAGTTTGCTACGTATTGGTAAACGCCATAGACTTGCAAGAGCCTACAAATCATACGCTGCAATGGAAACTTGCGATTTTGTGTCAATATTTTATGGTTTTGTTTTATGTTAAAGCATACGCTAAAATATTATCTGTACTCCACAGCATGCAAAGTTTAGCAGTTTACTTTTAAAAAGCCAGAAAAGAAGAACACGAGTTCAAGACGATCTGCGTACAAGACTAATTTTCATCAAAATTTGTGAACTGGTCTACGAACTGCGTATGTGCTGGTATACATCATTTGAGCATGTAAACTTCGTATCATTTTTTTCTTTTAGAATTCGAGTTAAATGGCAACAAAAAATATACATTGACGGTGAAGAAGACCGACCTTTTTGGAGGCGAGGAACTCCATTCCATTAGCGATGTGCCAGGCGTAGGTGAAGAGCTGCCGTGACGTCAACAAGCTGTTAGGCCTGATGTCAGGATCGTTGAAGTAGGTGTCTTGTAAGCCACGACTCTTTCTCAAATGACCCAGAAGATCACCGAACGGCACAAACTCGATTATCATCATCGCTGGCTCTATAAAGTAAAACACGTAATGACACCCTTAGGAGGAAAAGGAGGAACAGCGACAACAACAAACGCCTAGAGTTTGTGAACGCGCAAGAATATTTCAAGTTTGAGTTACATCAAAAATAGATTTAGATATCATCAGTCATATTTTGCTTACACCATTCAAACTTAGAAGAAAACTTGGAAATGCGTTTGGGTTAGATCGAAACAGATTTGGATATCATCAGTAATAAATAAACAATAAATTAATATTTAATATAGGTAAAGTACTTATCTATGCTACAATTGATATGGTGGTTTATATATCAATTATAATAAAAGTAATTGTACTTTGAATACTCTTACATGTGAGTAGCAAAACTATATGGCCAAATTTCGAATGACTGAAGCCAAACCGTTCAAACTTAGAAGAAAACACGGAAACGCGTTTGGGTAAGATCAAAACAGATTTGGATATCATCAGTCATATTTTGCTTACACCGTTCAAACTTAGAAACTGAAACTCTAAATAACAGCACTACTTAGCTAAGAATGCTATGCGAGTACAATAAATAACTGAGATATTATGCTATAGAACTGCAATTGAAGCCAATAGCGTAGAATCTATTAATCCCGACATGAATCTCTATTCACTGCAGTTGCAGGTATCCTCTACTCGACTCATATACTTAAAGCGCATGTAAACCACTCAAATACCATCCATTCGAACCAATGCAGAATCACTCGTAGAAAACGAATTTGAGGTTTATTTTATCGAATTCGAATGATAAACGGTAAAATTACGTGATTTTTGGTGTAAGAATCCTCACTTCCGGTAAAATCCACTTCCACTTGTGGAACACATGTCCACGAAATAGCGTCTGGCGGGCATAACAGCGATTCTTCTTCATAGCGAAGACGTCAGGCAAAGGGAATTAGAGTTTACATACAATGTACAGTGTAGTGCATTAAAGTGAGGTGCTACATTTAGGAACTTCCGGTTCTGTGTGTTCCACTTGTGACGTCACATATCCAAGATGGCGTAGTTTTGGGGAACTATTTTTTAGGATCTTTTAGATCTGTTCCGTGCTCATCTCGACACCAAATCTATGTTTTGGGGTTATCAAACACATGAACTTCACGAATATGTAAAAAAGGAAGGACCACTTTACTGTGGTTTACACATTGCCCCTTCAAAGTGCGTATAGAACATGTAAAATAATATGTAATTTATTGGTCTTAGTAAGTAAAAGTTAGTTTAGTGATTGCAGAGCAGTGTATTTTAGCATGATTCTACAAAACGTATCCAGGTTTGTGACGTCACGTGCCGTTAAAAAGTCTTGGATACACGAATACATTCTTAAGCAAATAATAAAGCCCGATTTACACCGGCGAAAAGCATTTTGGGAATGGCACTCTTAAATTTGAGCCCGCGGGCCGATAAGTTTGGGACGGCACTCTTCATTTTTGCCGTGTAAATGAAAATTGCTGTACCCATGGGGCTTAAAATTAAACATTTTACTTACGACTGCACCAATAGAAAGTCATTCATATTAGCCCCTATCATTAATCGACAAATTCATTTATTTTTCTAGTAAAATGGTGAACAATGTGCTCGTGTGAAGCATGTGACGTCACAAACACTGATACATTTTTATAAATAATAATTTGAAAGTACGAATCCATAACAGCGTCAAACTAATTTTGGATGTTAATACAGTGAAAGCACCTGTCGTAAGCGACCACCTTCGTTTGATGTTAAAGGGGCTGTGTCACGGTGTGTCACGGTGTGTCACGGTAAGAGGTCTTTAGGCCAGACAGTTATTTTCAACGATGTTCATATCGAACCTCGCGCACATGTGGGATGGTGAAAACCAAAGCAAATATGCAGAAATGAGTAACAAACTGTATATAGACGAGACGTTTTACTGTATTATACAATATCGAAGAATTTAGAATATTTTAGATTACATATACACTTTATCATTATGGGCACGACATTTCTGTACCTGATTCAGTCACGTAGCCATACAGCGCAATAACGTTAGAGTGCTGGTCAAGGGTTTTCATTAGATTCAACTCCGCCACGAAGTCCGTTTTGTCATCCTTTGTTGCATTTTCTTAAAAAAGAAAACAAAAAAAGCTTACTTTGTCAGTTGTTGCTTATCATCGATTTACAAAAGTTCCTTTTAATTTTGTGAATACACCATTTTCAGGTAACGATTTTCGAGATCAACAAACTGGGATCTCCAACATGAAAATAACCACTGTCATCTCAAAGAGATCAGCAACTGGGATCTCTAACATGAAATAACCACTGTCATCTCAAAGAACACTTATAAATCAACAATTTTGGAAAGTTGTAATGGCATAGGACAAGGGCCGGGATAACCAAGAGCGAGAATCTCCCATACTACCTCTATGCTACGGCATTTTCACAAGTTAGGTTATTCTTAGAACAGTTTCCCGCTATTGCTGAGTTGCAATCATTCCTAAGGGAATAAAATCACAAAATCGAAGCAGACGTGTTGTTGGTATAACAAAAGAAGCTAATGAGACATCTTTTGTTCCGCCACGGGTGTAACCCACTAATTGGAGGCAAAAATAATCTAAAAATAGCCCAATTTGTGAAAACGCCGTAGCATCTATATATGAGATATGGACGCTCTTGGTTATGGGCTCTTGATAGGATTAAATCCAAAAAAATATATTACGAATGGAATTCATAGACTTTTGTATGGGATTCTGCAGTCATGTGTACAGAGCCGCGATTTTGATGTAAACGTCGATAACTAGGCAGAGAAATATAATTATAATAATTTCATTTTCAAACTTCTACAGTTTACTTACAAAAATATCCTCTTTTAGGGGTAACAGTCATTTCTCTTTAAAACCTTTAACTTTGACATTATGTGCATTAGGTGTAAATATGGTGTATACTGATACATATCTAAACTAATCGGAGATCACGTGGCATATGGCCTCCTTAACTTACTACTGCAGTTCACAATCATGAGTATACCAACATCATTTGCTTTAACCAGGGATCGAGGTGACATGCTTTAATTAACCGTACACTAAGGCAAATCATCTTCAAGGGAAAAAACCTAAACATAAACGTCGTTATTTTATGATAAATGCAATTAAAAATGATGTTAAAGTTTCTCGAAGGAGCTCGCATACAAATTGACCAACCAGAGTATGATAGACCGTTTGGACCTGTGATTGTTTCAACAACTAATGGATATCTAGTTGGCAGGAATAATTCTAGCCTGCTAGCTGCTCTTGGGTGTTTTTTGGCGAATTTGTTTTCGGATTGGGCTACCTGTGGCGCGCGGTCAAAATGGGCCCCATTTTGACCGCGCGCCACAGGCAGCCCAATCCGAAAACAAATTCGCAAAAAAAACACCATAAGAGCAGCTAGCAGGCTAGAATTATGCCAATGGGTCTTTTGCCGGATACAATGACGTGGTTGTACTGGGTGGCAAAAAATATCTAAAGGCACTTCTACATACGAGATTGGTAGTGTTATTAGCCAAACCTGTTTGTATCTCCAATCGATCTTTCTAAAACTGCATTTTTGAAAAAAAACACTTCTAACGAGACCTGAAACAACCATGGGGGCTGATCAAAGCCAGGTCCCGGCTAATCCACAGATCGAATTGGAATTTAGCATGTCGGTTTTAGCGGAGGGAGGAAAACCGGAGAACCCGGAGAAAAACCCTCGGAACAAACTCAACTAACATATGGTGCCGCATCCGAGTATCGAACCTGGGCCACAGAGGTGAGAGGCGAAGCGCTTAACTACTGCGCCACCCCGGCTCCCCTCCAGAAAAGCCTCTCCCATGGGATCACGAGCTCCTTCGTTGTTGAAGGGATATATGAGCACGTGACCGTTTCCTGCAAAAGGCCTATTTCTGAGTTAGGAAGAGTCACATTCTAGCTGCAGATAGGTGTAGAAAAACAATTGTCACTCACTCCTCAGCATTTTTAAGGCAACAATAGTGCCTTCGTTACTGTTTCCAAGCTGAGCTATTCCTTTCGCCACCACACCAAAGGCTCCTTTACCGATAACCTTCAGCACTACGATAGTATCCCGCGGGTGTTCCCGTATCCCGTTCCTGGGTTGTGGTGCCAGAGGTGGGATAACGTCGTATTCGGCTTTAGGATCTGCACCTTTGTACCCATCTTCGAGGACATCCTAGAGAATAGATGTGAGATATTTGTATTCTTGTAAATCGAAATGACATCCTTATTCTTATAGATAACAAAAAGAAAAGCGTTTCAATTTAATGTTACGTGCTTAACAAATCGCATACATGTTTTGCCATTGTCACTACTCTTATTGATCATGCATAGAAATGACGTCATAAAATGTTCAAACCTCAGCGAATCTGCGCATACGCACTACTGACCACTCCGTTTGGTAAACAGATCGATTTGCAAATTATAACCTAAGATATGCATTACAGGAGATGGCTTGAACATGGAGTCAGCGGGCGTCATGAAAAAATAATATTCTGGGAGTTTCTCACCCACCGTCCTCTCCCATAATTAATGAGCGGTCACTTGTATATTTAGGGAACTGGGGGAAGATATTGTGTCTGTTCTGATCAGTGCTGATATAATGATAAAGGTCTAGAGCTTGAACGGCTGTAACCACTCTAGAACCAATGAGCTGAAGCGACTCCAGACAGGAACACGAAGCCAAGCTTTAGATTTTGTATCTTACCGCCATTCTAGATCCAGCCCGATCTTGTAACGGCCGTGTTGCTTTAAACGTCAGCGCCCGGTTGTTCGAAGCGAGAGTAACTTTATCCCTAGGATAGTACTAAATTTTTAATTGTAGTATGTACAGTTTAACCTCGGGTTAGCGATTTAACCCCGGGGTAGCGCTTACCTTGGCTCAGGAGAAGGGGTAGCTTTATCCCTAGAATAGCGCTAAATTTGTAATTGTAGTATGTACAGTTTAACCTCGGGTTAGCGATTTAACCCCGGGGTAGCGCTTACCTTGGCTCAGGAGAAGGGGTAGCTTTATCCCTAGAATAGCGCTAAATTTGTAATAGTAGTATGTACAGTTTAACCTCGGGTTAGCGATTTAACCCCGGGGTAGCGGCTTACCTTGGCTCAGGAGAAGGGGTAGCTTTATCCCTAGAATAGCGCTAAATTTGTAATTGTAGTATGTACAGTTTACCCTCGGGTTAGCGATTTAACCCCGGGGTAGCGCTTACCTTGGCTCAGGAGAAGGGGTAGCTTTATCCCTAGAATAGCGCTAAATTTGTAATTGTAGTATGTACAGTTTACCCTCGGGTTAGCGATTTAACCCCGGGGTAGCGCTTACCCTTGCTTCGTACAACAGGGCTCTGATGGTTTTAAAAGGTCTCTAATGCTTTGAAATAAATACTTTAAAACACACGATACATACCATGTCTGGAACGACGCTCACTGGGCCGGGTTCTTGGTTTTGTCTGAAAAAGTAAACGTAGAATAATAATATTGGAAAACATAAGGACTAGAACCAAGAGAGCACAATAAGTAAGAGAGGGAATCATGTAGCGCGTGGTGTACGATGATAATATCTATTAAATCTAGTTTTAGTAACCGGAAGCAGCTGAAGCAAAGTGCGCGCGACAACAATCACATGGCGCGAAAATATTTTCCCGCCATGAGATTGTTGGTGCGCGTTTGCGCACTTGCTTCAGCTCAGCTGCTTCCGGTTACTAAAAATAGATTTATTAGACATTATCCTCATACAAGCGCACGTATTGTAGATTACCTCTCTTACCTATGCTCTGTTGCCAGTACGTAAAGGAAAATGAAATTCTGATCAGGAGAAGTGACAGTAATTACTTAAAAATATGTAGAAATGTTTACCTTTGGTTAAATAGTCCTGTAAACAAACAAATAACACGTGGTTAGTATAACATGTTCTGACTAAAGACAAACCTTGCATTGGAGAGTAATAGCCCTCAAATTCAGTATTTAGAAAACACTAAATATTTAAATGTCTGTAACAGTCTCCCACCCCACCCCCTAAAACAAAAGAACAACAATAAATGTGATACCACTCGTCATAGCATCAACTTCCAATCTCAACATGAAAATGTTTGCTAACTCATTCGTTATGAAAGTAATATAAACTTCAAGAAACGACGATGGCAGAAAGGCTCTCAAATTATGTAGTTATTTTTATAATTAATAATAATAATATAATAATAATACTTAGTTTATTCACGCCTCTTGCAGTGTATACATATACTGAATTACAGGCTGATTACACTTAATAATAAGCTACTAATTACATGAATAAATACGTACTGTATATGATATAAGTTAAACAATTTAGATAACTTGATATTTCACAGTTACAAAGTGCTAAAACGGTCAGTCTTAGCCGTGGCCATTGGGTAACTGCTTTTGCCTGATCTTAGCGAGTACTGTGCCGATGAGTTTATTACTCTGTTATGTATTAGGGGGTAGATGGGATTACCCGGCTTAATGTTGCTTATAAATTTCTTACACGCCGCACTTTCCACTAAAATAAAGTTTATCGTATTGTATCGTAAATAGTGAAAAATGATCTTTCCCGACTCATAACCGCGTAAGTAAAAGCCTGGTTCGATTTTTGGATAGACGTCATCTAGTTCATTCGACTTTGCAATACTCTAAAGAAATACTTACAATTTCGACTAAAATGACTTTTTTCTTTACTAACAACTCACAAACTCTGTATATTCTCTATAAATCGATGTTGTTGTGATAGAAAGGCGATGCATTAATGACAACGGGAAAAATGCAAGTCAAATGTAAATGTGCTTATTTTCTGACTCACTTGTTATATATATAATTTTGTATAGTTTACCTATACATCGCACTGTTATCCGGGTTCGATTCCCGGACTCGGTGCCACACGTGAGTTGAGTTTGTTGGTATCCTACCCTTATCCGAGGCCGGGTTTTTTTCTCCGGGCTCTCCGGTTTTCTAGCTCCCTCCACAAAAACCAACCTAAATTCCAATTCGATCTCGGAAAGCACAAGCATGTATCAAACGAGCTACTTTAATTAAGAAGAGGCGAAGGTTTTAACCACTACTAATATATTTTTAATTTATGTGCTTAATTTATTCACTAAAACACGTACTTCGTCGTTTGTGCTGTAAATAAATGTACAGAATAACCAGTAGTATCAACAGCAGCAGTACACCAACGATCAGCCAATAGAAGTGCGGGCGACCTGATGCAGTACCGTCACCTAACCCAAACAAAACAATCGTTAGCATTGTCAGTCCCAAAAGGATAGACTTTCTCATGACTCGAGCAGAGATGCCAACTCTCCCGCTTTTGGCGGGAGACTTACGCTTTTTATCCTCATCTCCCGCTCTGCCGCTTTGAGTCCAAAATCTCCCGCTTTTTCGCAAATGAGACTTAAATAAATAAAGCAAATACGTTTTGCCTTGTATGGCGTGGAATTTTGAGATGAGGACAATTGGGGGGGGGGGGGGGGGGAGGGGGGGGGCACATAAAAGTTACCCTCGGAAAAAAATATTCCGCTTTTAGAACTCCAGGGGTTGGCATCTCTGCTAGAGGCACTCAGATTAACAAAGACTGAGATTAACAGAGCATGCTATCCTGGAATACTAGAGAATATATTACATTAGTATATACCACACAAGTGAATAGTGCTTTTCGCGCGCTCTGATTGGCCAATCCGGAGGTGAATATCATTTGCTATTCACCTCCGAGCAAAGCAGCGATCTGTAGAGGTCCGCAAATGATCCCGGCCCGCAAATGATCCCAGGCCCGCAAATGATCCCCAAAATGGAGCGCAAATGATCCCGCTCCGCAAATGATCCCCATTGGGACCGCAAATGATCCCGTGAAAAACCATGGAATGGCATGGATTTTTGCCACTGGATAGTGGATCTGTACAGCTCCGCAAATGATCCCAAAAATGGACCGCAAGTGATCCCGGCTCGCAAATGATCCCTATTGGGATTCCATCGACGAATTTGTTTTATTTTTCAAATCCTGGGTTAATTCATTTATTTTTTTGGTTAATAATCCCGAGTTTTTATAGTTTTTCTTAATCGGGAGAATACTGACTCTAAGTTAAAATTAAAGAAATTAAAGTTAAGAATAAATAACCCGTAGTATGGTGGCTTGTTTGGCCCATTCAAAAAAAGATTTTTTAACCCGAGTTATTTTTTCAAACACAAAACAATTTTTTTGGGGAAAAAAAGAACCAATTTGATATTTTTTTGAGTTTTTTTTTCTTAATCCCGAGTTCCTCAGTCCTTCGTCGACCGAACCGGTTAGGCCTTTTTAATCATCGGGTCAATTATTCTGACTCAATTTTGTTTTCATTTCCAGATAGCTCATCCTGCTTGTCAGTATCTCCTATTTACAACACGCAAGGAAACAATTTTAAAGCAATACCAAAAGTAATAACAAGCATATTAGCCAGGAGCGAGTATAATCGCCCTTGTTCACGAGTGTCAATTACAGACACTGCGAAGGCTGTCAAGATTGGACATGTCGCTGACGACATACAATTTTTATGGACAGGTGTGATCCGGGAATTATAGGAATGAGTTCGCCCTCTGATTGGTCGAAAGCGTAACGTCGTGGAGATTTTGATGGACATGTTTTAAAGGGGGTTCCCTGTTGGAACTAATGGTTAAAAATCATTACATCATTGTTAAAATCTGTTCTTCATTTTTCTTTCATTCACACTTTAGATCCACTGTCCCGCAACAAAAATCCATGCCATGTTTTTTCACGGGATCATTTGCGGTCCCCATTGGGGATCATTTGAGGAGCGGGATCATTTGCGGAGCGGGATCACTTGCGGTCCATTTTGGGGATCGTTTGCGGGATCATTTGTGGACATGTACAGATCACCTCGCGCAAGTTCTTGTCCATTTGACAGAACATAAAATAATGAACTAATTCACCTCCACTTTGGTGAACAATTGTTCACTATTCACCTCCCGGCTTGAAGATGAACACAATGGCTTCTTGGTCTCGCGCGTGAAATATTCACTTGTAAAATGGCTTTTTAAACTAATTTGAACTTTTTGAAATAATTCGAGGCTGGCTATTGTACTTGTGTGGTACATACTAAAACAATTATTCCCCTCGGTAAATATCCGCCACTAGTCACCTCCAGCTTCGCCAACAGCAATATACAAAGCTACAAAGCTATAATTGAAAGTTGTCTACATTATCTTCAATCTGAGAAGAAAAGGTAAAATTCTTTAAGACAGGACTTGTGCTTTTATGGAAAAAAAATCGGTTTTCCTCTTCGAAACGGAATCCATATACAAACTTTTTGGAGTCGTATGGTTTTGTCTACCAGAAATAAAGAAATCTCACTGTTACCGAAAAAAGAAACGAAATTTCGCGCCAAAAAATATTTCGCATTTGCAGATTTCGTTACCATTCCGCGCGGTCAGAATACCCTTTCGATGGCGGCCGTACATTTGACCACAATCCCTTGCAAACTTAACAGAGTAAAACACATGCGTAGAAATCCTCTGTTCTCTTCAACGACAGTGTATTGACAACATCACTTGTACTGGTTTGGATTTTGAGATTTAAAAATTCTCTACCGCGATTTTATAACGGATTTATAGATTTTTGCACGCATAGAATTGTGGGTAAAAATACCAGTCGCCATCAACTGAGAAAATCAATAGCAAACCAGTTATTAATTACGTTAGGAAACAAGACAGTCTTGAAGCCTGTTCCAGTGGGGCAAAAATTGTTGCTAGAGAGTTGAGTTATTGTAATTTTGATTGTTTTGGTAAGACCTCACCGTATGCTAATATTCATTGTTCTCTCACCTGTGTACGTATGTACGACTAATCTCGTGACATTCTTTAATTTTACATCCCCCTGGAATGTTAGCTCACACCCGTATCTTCTAGAGTCACTGGTCTTGACTTTCTCTAAGTGTAAGGTGGCCTTGCCGTCGATTCTCACTCTTCCCGCTAATACAGTAGTGTATTGAATGCGTTCCGTGTTGCTACCTCTTCTCTGGGCGATGAGGGAAAATCCATCATTGTCTTCAAGTAAAAGCCATTGAGTCAAGACCAGGGGGATAGAGCTTGAGTACTCCCACCTAAAGGTTGCTGTCTCACGTTCTGCTACTTCTAGAGGGTTGTTCGGCTTGTAGACGAACCACGTTGCTCCTAAAATGTAAAACATTGTAGTAAGATATTTTTCTTTTAAAAAAGCTATAAAACGATAATAGCATTGGCACGATTCACAACTAAGTTTCACAGCTGTAGCAAAGGTTTAGCTGTAGCATCAGTTTCTATCTCCATAGTGTCTACTGCTAAAATAATGTCCGACAAGCCGTCGAGTTTTACCGTTCCGGGAAATTTTAAAACAAACATGCAAACAACTTGTAAACCCTGATGAAGGTTGGCCGTACCTTCGAAATACGGAAAACGGACTTTACTCAGCAGTAACGCCCTATTTTTTTAACGATACCTCATTAGCTACTTGTGTTCATACCAACCAACCTGATACCCGCTACGCTTTTGTGATGTTATTCCCTTAGGAATGATTCCAACATGTTCGCGAGTCTGGTATACATTACACGCCAGTTTTATCATGCAAACTAAATTAGATTTCCTGCATGTCGATTGACTACTGGCAACGTCATCGCTCGGTATCGCCCTCTTCGCGAGAGGCCTCCAGTTTTCGGCTTTAAAAAACATCCGATTAAAAAGTAGTCGACTGGTGGAACAAGTATTTTCCCAACAGAACGTTGCAGCTTTCTGATTGGTTACAGTTGTCATTCAAATTCGGATGTGGGCCAATGGATGATGTTTCTGTAAAAAGGAAAAACGCGCGGGATAGAATTCCCTGGAAAATATAGCTAGAGTGTATGTTAGGCCCAGTTCAAACGTCGATCATCTCATGAGCCGAACCAGATCGACATAAGATCGACATAAGATCGACATAAGATCGACATAAGATCGACATAAGATCGACATAAGATCGACATAAGATCGACATAAGATCGACATAAGATCGACATAAGATCGACATAAGATCGACATAAGATCGACATAAGATCGACATAAGATCGACATAAGATCGATTGTTGATTCAGACGTCGAACCTAATTCAGTCGCTCCGAATGGTATTAGATGAGAAGCATAGAGGTCAGCGGTAAACAGACAGTGAAACAATGCCGGACCGAATGGCCAACTCAAACACAACTAGAACAAGGGCTTTTCTTCTGGGAATGAATGAACGAAATAGAAGAAGAAGAAGGATGATGCAAACTGCAGTAAATTATGTTGTTAAAAGAAGGAGATTGCTACTAAATATGTCTCATCACTGCGCTCTTGAGGTTTTCGGAGAGCAATGAAACGCCAATCTACAATAGTTCGTGTTGCATACGGGCAACGTACAATTCATGCAGTAGTATTTAATGGTCGCAAAACATGAACTCCACATGTCTTCACGGCCCGCTATTTGTCTTCTCCAGGCAGCCATGTTTTTTTTCACATCTTCTGCGCATGCCTTTTAGGGGTGGAAAGGGATTGTGGGAATGAAAAAGCTATTATAATAATTTATACTACATTATAATAATGTATGCATTATAGGTACGGCTCATGAAAAGTTCGACGTTTGAATCAGAGTCGCTCCAAAGTTGTAATTCCCGACTGCCCTTGTCGAACTGTACGACTGTGTCGATCTTAATACAATTTGTCGAACTTAATTGATTCAAACGTCGTACTTCTCATGAACTTAATTCACGTATTAGGTTCGGCTCATGAGAACATCGACGTTCGAACTGGGCCTTACAAAGCGCAATCATTTCTAAAAAAAACACAGCATAGATAGATAGTTAGATATATGATAGATAGATTGATTGATTGACAGATAGATCAACTTTATATAGCCACGTTGGCCCCTTCAACATTACAAGCTGGTTTCCAAGACAGGTGTGAAATTTAAAATAGAGAATAAAATTTAAAATACAATTTCATATTCAAAATACAAATTCAAGTAATATATACCGTCTAGCTTAATCTAACTACCCTAATCCTAAAAGCTAATTCACTTCAATTAACTTATATATTTATATTAATATAATGTAATAATAATTTTCTATTAAACATCCTACTACTTTTGAGTAACTGAAAAATATTAACCGCTAAAAGCAAAGCCTGAGGAAGAAAGTTTACTGCAATACGATTCAGGGGCGGATTTGGGGGGGGGGGGGGTAGATTGGGTGGCTTTAGGCTGGTTGGACTGGCAAAATTGCAGCATTTTGCAGAGGCAATGGATGTTCCTGAACAAAAAATGTATGACAGCCACCCCCCATGCATGTTCCCAAACATAAAATCTATGCCAGCCACCCCCCTTCAAATATCCTGGATCCGCCCCTGCGATTCATATGAATTTGAATTTGTTATGACCTCTGGTATCTGATTGCATATTTGTGCACCACTATAGCTGAAGCTTCTTTATAAAAAAATCCGTTCTAGGTTTAGGAATAAAAAGCTTAGTAGAGATCCCCTTAAATTGTAATCACTGACTGTGGTATATTTTTGAAAAATATTACGCAGTCTTTCGGGCGCTAGTTCATGAATCATTTTGTACATGAGCCTACGTGTGCTCTACGTTCCGGCTCTAAGAATATCCATCCAAGAGCCAAAATTGATTGGCCAACTTCATTTAGTTAAATTAAGATTCGTAATGACTGTAGCCGAAACACGAAACGAAACGAAACGAAACGAAACGAAACGAGAAAAGAAGGCTCTGCAGTGTTGTTTTCCTATTGAGCATGCGCCGATTCTGGGCAAGTCAAGCCTGTTAAACCGGTTTACCAGCGCGCGGCTAATTGTTTTGTTTTACGCCGATGCCACTGCAACAATGGCCGTAAAACAAAAAAATTGCCGCGCGCTGATAAACCTGTTTAACAGGCTTGACTCGCCCAGAATCTTGGGCGAACCGTTGGCACATGCTCAATACGAAAACAACACGAATACTGCAGAACCTTCTTTTCTTCTCGTTTCGTGGAGTTGAAGGGAGCCGACCTATTTTGAAGTTTCTGGAGACGTTCAGAAAGGCGTTTGCCCAATGAATCCCAAACCTCACAACAATAGTCGAAATGAGGTTGAACTAAAACCGATACTTGCGTGGCATGACCAATAATTGTTTATAAAATAAAACAGTTTCCTCTTGACACTAGTTTCTTGTTTAGCTGGGTTGCTCGTTTCTGTTGAAATCGAAAGCTAACTTTGTATTCCGGCCCTCACTTCAGTCTCTGTCCTTGGTCAGTTTGATGTGACGTCACAGGAAGTTATGACGTCTTTCTTGTCAACAATAAATAATTCTTTCTTCATATTTTGTCTGCTTTGTTCCCACCAACTACTACAACGCGTTCTAACCAACTGTGTCCCCATGACATTTGTTCTTCTTATTTAAATTTGACATTAAGATTTTCCAAAATGAGCCAGTGCTTAGCCATCAATTACGAAAATGTTATTGTTTGACCTTTTTGGGCATTTCAGCTTCGTGTTGACTGCCCGACTCTTTACTGAAAAATGTGTTCCACCTCGTGCAGTTCCACGTGCTGTTATTGTAATCAGTAATAGTTAACAAGCCGCCAAAAGAATCCTTAGCCATGTATTATAGAGAACCAGTAAGAGCAATGTTGAAACACAACCCATGCACAAGCCGAAGGCGCATGTTTTCGACATTTCTCGAGTGTTCTCAACTGACTGGAGTATTTTAGACCGTTTAATATTACAACTTCGTGCACAGTCAGGTACAAAATCCAAGCAGGTGATTGGCTAATGACAGTGCTTTAGTGATGACCACAGCACGCTGTGTACTCAGTTGGAATATTAAAAGTTAGAGACTTTATGGTTGTGTTTCATCGACAAATACAGGCACCTGCTGGCTGTACGATGAAAAACTGTCTTCATACTTTTTTCATTCATTATTCTTCGTTCATCGTACAGTCAGCGCGGCCTGTATTTCAGTGTCAATAAAACACGTACGTCAGTCTCTAACCTTAAATAATACATAGCTTAAGGCTTCTTGACTTGCTTTATGGTATAGATGAAAGCGCGCGAGAAAAGCAAACAATCAACTCAAAACAATAAACCACGCTCGTGCATGCAGCGGCTAGCTCGGCTAGTGCCTCGTAAAACCACAACAATTTTGATTAAGCGATGACGCAAAACGTGGTAAACAACAGGGCACACCACGGGAAACTATCGTAAAATTGTTAACTTACTTAGGGTGCGTTCGATTGACCGTATTCCGGAATAAGAATACACAGAATGATCACTACAAATCGCTTATACTAGATTATTTTAGCTACTGGAATACTAATTGTATCCTGAATATTATATGTCAGCAAGCATTTGTAGCTTACAGTGTAAGTTGTCACCTCAACCAGTGATTTCCAGAGACTATTCCATCTATTCCTATTCCGGAATACGGTCAATCGAACGCACCCTTTTTACATTACTTACTTACTTACTTACATGCGTTTTACATTCATTTATCCATCCTCAAAACCTACCAGAAGTACAAGGTAATGGAACCTACTTATTCTTAATCAGTGCAAACAAAACTCAGGTTAACAAAAAAACAAATAAAAACCTATCCTCGCTAATATTCGGATAAACCATCCAAAAACTTACAGCTATGTTCGGTGTTCTTTCGTTAATCCGGATCAATATCGAGCTTTGATTGCTTTGTAGGTCATCAATGCAGCAGAATAAAAAATACTTGCACTGAGTTCACAGTTTGAATAGAACAATACTGATTTGGGGTGAAAAACTAGCCATCTAACTAGGGACCTGAAGACGATAATAGCTGCTACAATCGACTAGAATACTTCTTACGAAAAGAGAGAAGAAATATTAGGGTGAGAGCAATAGAAAACAGAGTGAATGAGGGTCAACAATGATGTAAATAAAACAACAAGCAGTTCAAAAGTCAAGGAACAGTCACGTTTGGATAGCTTCAACAATATCGCTGACGTAAATCGGTTTGTTTGTTCAGGACTTAGAAAGATGAAGATTGAAGCTGCTCATGTTTCAAGCTAGCTTTTTCTTACCTTACTTGACTATTAAACTATTTACCTGTCGGTTCTAAACACGTTAATTGTATCGTCTTCAAAGTCGTAATAAAGTAATACTAAGCTTGCTGTTAATCAACGAGGCTGTAGGATACTCTGTATTTAACTTATTATTTCCTTTCAACTATTTTGGTTATTTCCCGACTATATATTTGTAAGTTGACCAATGTGAAGTCATCATTTTTTTCAATTTATCAGGAATAGTAAGAATAAATTGTAAGTATTTGAAAAGACCTTATATCTACAGTGATTACGAATTCAAGCAATATGTAGTTATTAAGAATAAAGGCATGTACAATGATGCGTGAGAGTTTGAAGTCTGTATCACTCGATTTTGATGATCACAAATACGTGTATATGAAATGATGTGTCACAATTAAAACTCTAAATTACTAGAATTATATCAGGGAATTCAAACCAGTAGTGTTTAGAGTTTTGCGAATTCAGAAAGTCAGTGTAAATTTAAAGAACTCTGTCAAGTCATTATAAATTTACAGAAGCTTTCTCGTATCATTAAACTGAAATATTATGGCCTTTATACCCTTTATAGTTATAACGGCACAGTACAGTAAAAGTTGAAGACACTACAGTAAGAATTGTTGTCGTACGTATACCGACCAAGAGATCAACCTTTGACAGAACATGATAGGGCACAATTCTTAGGTACATATTAAAATGATAGGTTTTTACTGTGTGGCCGCGTAGTGGAATTAAATCTGATCGGCAGCCACCGAAATTTACTATAGTATCCGACGAATCAGGCGATGTAGCTAGAATATATGTTTTCACACTGAACACAAGCCAAACCCACTCAACTGAAACGCCTAACGAAGTGATGACAATATAGCATTACAGCTATAAAAACACTACAGACTTCGCAATTTTAACCGCTGAATTAAAGCACATAAATAATATTTTCGTACCTACACTCTCCTGTACCCAGAGCAGCAAAACTCCGAAGCCAATCGTAGAGAGAAGAGGCCACAACATTTCCTGTACAAACTTTAGTGTTCCATTGTTCGAAGTTTAATAATTTTACGTTCAAGGACGTGACGATAACAGGATCGGTTAAATCTTCTCCCAGCTCTCAGCGAAGACAATTCATTATTCGTCTAATCTGTAATATGAAGGTGTTCGCTTCACTCATGACTTAACTGATACCAAACACCAAGATTTCCAATCCTTTCGGTTTGGAGTAGACTGTACTTTAGGTTCATTCATTGACCTTCTGTGATTGTTGTGTGATTGGAGACCCAGGCTCCATATCGTCAGGCACTGCTAACAGCCCGATTATGCCGATAGAGAATGGGCTTTAGAGGATTTGGGTTTTTGTAAGCAGATAAAATTCGAACATATTTTTACTTCACAATTCAGGAATTGGTCCTGTGACAAATATTTACACAACATGGTTTAATATATTTTAAGCAAAAGTTATAATTATAATACTGTTATGAAACATTCTATCATTTTCATTACGCTTTTCCTTGGGTTTCACGTCATCAAAAACCTATAAGTCCTACAAAGCTGTTCTGTGTATATATTCTAGACATCGACAATAAAAGTATACACAGAAAATTTTACATCGATGGGTTGTACTGTTCCGGAGTAAATATATTTTGAATTTTATGACAGAACGACCCAGCGTGTTTTCCGGAAGGCATAAAAATCCATGTAATTGTGTCAATTTCTTTTTTTAAAGTTGCATTCAAAGAGTTTTGAAGTGAAACCCAATGATTCTGATGGGAAATTGTCGTACATTCATTGGTCCACAGATCCGTTAGGAAATAATCAGGAGCCATTACCAGGAGCGTATACCTATGTGATGGGTAGCGCCCACAGCACAGTAGACGCTCCTGGTAATGGGCTCCTGGAAATAATCTAATGTTCCAAAATTTGGGTTATGAGTGTATTTTTGGTTGTTCTACAAGGACTAAGATGCTTTATTTGATTTTATCAATTCTAACGAATTTTGCGATCGCGTGTCATGACTATGAAAACCACCATATCGCATTTAGCCATTCTGATAGTTTTCAGAACTGGTTTAAGTAAATCGCATGATCTTAGGAACGTGTAGTCTGCTTCGTGTCGGTGCCAGTGTGGGACCGACAACTGGGACCATACTGGGACCGACACCGGCTAAGAACGGCTGCGAACGGGACTAGGGATAGTGGTGCCTTATGGAGTGGTCATTATTTATGGTAGGGGGGTTGGAAAACGGAGGATGCCAGTATCAAAATATTTTTGAACTCCCCTCGTAGGCTCATCGTAGGCCCAGGTAAACATTTTCTGCCCCCCCCCCCCCCCCCCCCCCGCCCCAGTAGCACTAGCCTAATCATTTTTTTACCCCCCCTTCCTTTCACCTCTACATGCCCCGACACACACAGCTGAACTACTATTTATAGTACTTACGAATTTCATGCTTATAAACCAATAGCAATTGAAATGCAGTATAGTCTAATGTTGTGAACAATGCCTTTCATGCTTTAACAAGAGCCCATCTGGGCTTTCACTCGGGCCACATGAGATTGAAGATGAAATACACTTTCATTTGAAATCCTCTTAACAGTCCGAATTTGACCAAAGTGAAACGATCGAGCTGCTCGCGTCCGTAGATATATATTTCTTCGTTATGCACTTTTGACATGATATAATTCTTCAAATGGCACCATTGTTTTATTTCTTATGTTTAATAATACAGTTCTCAGCTGTAAAACAAATTGAACATTCTATGGAAGATTTCTTGTCCTAAAGTTTGGAAACGTAACACATGCATTTGAGGCTAAAAAGTTCAGTACTCGCGGAAGTACGCAATTAGGTTAATTTACTAGTGGCAGTTTACTAGTTTGCACTATCGGCTGTTATGGAATGGAAACATACTTTCACAGCTTAATATGTATGTCGATTGGTCAGAAGGATATCTTGTTTAAGATGCTACGGTCCTTTCGGCATCAGGAAATTTTTAAACGGGAGTTTTCGTACAGTATTTCAAGCTATGCTGTAGCGCGAGTTCAGTTAAGCCACAAATGTCCGTGAAACTAATACCGTGTTCATTATTATCGGTTTTCTCTATGGGTTCTCGTGTAATCAATAATTACTTCTGGAGCCTCATATGTACGTCGATTGGACACAATGATTTCCTCTTTCAGTTTTTCCCGTTGGTTTGGACATTAGGGATTTATTCTTGGAGATTTCGTACAGTTTAGCGACCGTGTGTCGAAAGTAAAAAAGTTCGCTTGCACGAAAGTGCGAATACTGACAAGCGGTTTCATAGCAGTTCGATGTTTGCAGACTCTCACGTAGTCGATAATATAAACTTCTATAGCTTCATATGTACGTCGATTGCTCACAAGGCTATCGTATTTGAGTTCATGAGGTTGTTTTGCCATCAAAGAAAGGTTTTATCTAACTTTTCGTACAGTCTTTGCAATCCAGTCGGTTCATATCATTTCAGCCTCGATCGTTTCTAAGCCGTAGATATATATTTCTTCGTGTCGCTGTTGAAAACTGCCATATCATTTATATGTAAATAAAACTCTTCTTCACAACTCACACTGAAATATTCATATCCATGTATTTCTCTTCAGCCTTCAGGTATGATTTATAGCATCTTGACCATTTGCAGTTTTGGTATCGGCAAACCGAACAGCACAATTCAATGCAGCGAGCAAGCCAAGCATATTTTTCGATCGCACATTCACTCGGGTTCAGCATAAATAAATAACAAGTATCCTGAGCCTGTTGGAAGGCTTTCGCACGGTGAAGTTAAATAAAATATTAAAGTGGTTACATTTGAGAGATGGGACTCCAAATTAGAGAGCAAGTTCCTCGCGGGTCTCCACCATCTTGATTTACTGTATTCAATTATGTAAATAAATTAACCTGGATGGTTGCGTGACCAGCACAGTGCAATCTGATTGGTGTGAACTTGACCTTTAACGCATGCGCAGAAAGCTTGCTGCACAGAATAAAAAAAAGAACGACTTGCATTTTAAGACTCGGTGCTGCCACAGGCAGCCCGAGTAATAAGAATACTATAGACATTATAGATACTGTAAAATTCCAAATGTAACAAGAAGCTGTAACCAGCATCACATTCGCCCATGATGCAATATACAGGATGATGTGACACGAGTAAGCCAGTGGTGTCATAAACAAGAAGCTTGTTTAAATGTTGCATAATGTAAGGAAAACTGCTATTATATGAACCTTCGATCCAGTGTGTTATGCTTGTTGTTGGATGATGTAAGTAAAACTACTATTACGAGTATGTTGGATCCAGGCTTTCCAACTGGATGTATTTGACGTCTATAGGGAAAAATAAGAATGACGAAACGTTATCTCGCACTCAGGCGCGAGTATTTAGAAGGTCACCACTTTCAGGGGATCGTTACTTCGAAACAAGACTGCAAAATCCATACAACAGTCTATAAAGCCCATCTTTAATATCTTTTCGGGATTTGATACTACACTATTAAAATCTCCCAAAATGTTTATTTATTGCTGCTCTTTGTGATGACAGTGGTTGCTTTCATCAGTGTTAGAGATCCCAAAAATCCGCACATGTGAATAAGGTGTAACTCATTCCAGAATACTTGGAATGGCATTCCACGTGTTCTGCTCTTGAAAGCAGAACAGCCAGCTAGAATATATTTACTGGTTATTTCATGGTTTTCTTTGGAATACGGACGAATATTTCACGATAAATTTGTATTATTTGGTATACAACGAGCCTTTCAAAATAATATGAATTTCGAGTGAAATTTTCGCCAGTATTCCATAGAAAACCATGAAATAACCATATTATCCTATAAATAACAAATTTACGTAAAGATTTATCACGAAAACAAAGTAACTTACCGGACGATAGACTGCGAATTTTCCGGCTCGCCGGAAAACACACATTTCGAGTGGCAGCCGCGCGCGTGTGCAAACTAATTATGTATTCAAAATGGTGAATTCTTATTGGCTGATAAAGAAAGGGCGCGAAATTTCCTGAATTTTGATTGGCCTTGATCTAGCCATGAAATACGGCTCTGTATTTCATAGTAAAGATGAGCTCTGATTGGCTGAAATATAATATTTATAGGATAATCCGCAATATTCCAGACTAACGCGGTAATTTATATAGCAAATATTAAGAAATGGGCCTTTTGCAGGAATGCAATCACGTGATTGTACTGTATGATAAAAAAATCTGACTTCGTTTATTTAAAGGCACTTGTACGTGATCTGTAGTGTTATTAGCAAAACTTGTTTGTAAGGCCATCCCTTTTTTATTTTCCGTTT
Organism: Actinernus sp. WN-2022; assembly: GCA_030867875.1. Lineage (NCBI taxonomy): Eukaryota > Metazoa > Cnidaria > Anthozoa > Actiniaria > Actinernidae > Actinernus > Actinernus sp. WN-2022. The sequence goes on along the minus strand of JAOWCC010000064.1, from coordinate 19,572,337 downwards.
CTCATCGTCCGACCGACCCATTTTTGTGGCTTTTTGTAGAAATAAAAAAAAAATTGGGGGGAGGGGTGGGGGTGAAGAAACCCTAGAGCAGCTCCTGGAAGCTCATGCTCGAGGGTAGGTTACACAGTAGTTTCGGCGGTGCATTTGTAATTCCATGTTTGTAGCGTATACGGACGACGACATCGATTGTTTCGTCGTCCATGTTGGTTTGTAACCTCGCCTGTGCAACCGCGCCTTATTAGTTCCAGTCTATCCGCGTATTTTTTATTACAATTTTTTTTTTCTCACCCGACCGACCGACCCAATTTTTGAAAACCCCACCGATGAGAAACGGAAAAAAAAATAGGGATGGCCTAATTGCTATTTTCCACCTCCAATCGACTGTCGATCTTTCTAAAACAGCGTTTGGGAGTATATTTGCCATTCAGTAAAGATCACAAGCGCAATTCATTGGTTATTGAAATGATATATCAGCACGTAACTGTTTCCTGCAAAAGGCCTATCAAACAGCGAACCCTCCTTAAAGTTCGCTCAAAGCTTGCAGGGAAAAGTACAACCTGGCTTCCATCAGTACGCGAGGAAATTGGGAAAAGTATTCCCAAAGCTACCAAGATTCACATAAACGAATTGCTCACTTCCTACCGTAAAAGACTTTTCGGTAAAATACATGCATTTAAGACCGACAATAACTTTTAATTCCTGTGGACCACCAACCGAACAATTCACTTAAGAGAGACCGAGTCATCCAAGATATTCCATTTCACAACTGAAGAAGAACTCCAGGACTTTCTTAACCCAGAAGCAGAGGCTTATTGACTTATGAGTGAGATAAGTGTAACGCGCTCTCCTATTATTATTATTATTATTATTATTATTATTATTACAAGTGGATACCGCTAACGATAATCATACAATGGTTTTGACCCCCAATTTTTGGAAGCTTCGCAGATCTTGCAGAAAATTAACGAAAATATGTTGTATTCGTCGTGTTTAGTTGCAAAACTATGATTTTTAAGCTGCAACTTCATTCAACCCACTTTTAAATGGGGAGGGTACCGTTATTAATAGGAAATGCATAGGATTTTCTACCCCTCCCCCTCAGTTCTGCAAGGTTCGCATTTCTTACCCGAAATTTGGAAACAAAATATTGTATTCATCGTGTTTAGCACCAAAACTATGATTTTAACGCTGTAACCTCATTCAAACCATTTGTAAGGGGGAGGGTACCTTTTTAATGGTAAATGCAATATGATTTTCCACCCCTCCCCCCTCAGTTTGGCAAGGATCGATAATCTTACCCTAAATTTGGAACCAATAAGTTGTGTTTGTCGTATTTAGTACAAAACTAAGATTTTAACGCTGAAACTTCATTCATTCCAGTCGTAGACTACGAAAAAGTAAATGAAACCGTCCCAACATGCTTTGCGGGCAAAACGAAAAGGGCGATCGATTTTTACGGACAGAAAACAACGTCGTAGAGACATGGGGTTTTCACCAAAATGTTACCCATAGAACACTGCAGGGTTTCCTCGTAATGTGGTTGACATTAAATTTCAGGGGGGGAAATGCTAGCCAAAACAAAAATTCAAAACGGCTTAACCCCCCCTGAACTTCATTTTCGCGAGTAATAACGCAAAGATTTCAGCTAGGTGGTCGATATTACATACGATAGACTAGTTTTGAATCCTTTAACTATTTGCTACATATGAAACATAAGCTCTCAATTACAATTATTCCCTACCCCACCCCCCCTGGAAATGGTATACCCATTTGTGTTAGCAAAATATGTTGGGAATGTTATTCATGGCAAAACTGAATGGTTTCTAAGTTTTCAAGTTCAACACCGAAATACAGAATTGACGTTAACCAGTTGCCCAGGCCCCGCTCGGCCAAGCAAAAAGCGAGAAAAATCGCCTTAACCCCCCCTGAACTTCATTTGCGCGAGCGTTAACGCAAAAATTTCATCTAGTTGGGTGAAACTACATAGGATAGGCTGGTTTTCATTCCCTTACCTATGCGCTAGATACCGAACATTAATTATTTAATTAATTAATTAATTAATTAATTAATTAATTAATTATTTAATGATCGTATTATTTCTATGATTATCGTTAGGAATTATTATAATAAGAATTATTATTATAAATTTACATCTGAACTGAATTTAACACTGGCCATTATTTTATATACACTGTATTAATTTTGAATGTGAAGTATCACACTGCTATCAAATTGTTTCTTTTTATGCCAGAACTGAACTTAATACTTTGTAAGCGTGATGTATTGCACAACAAGGTCAAGTCAATTAAGTTTAGCTAGGCTGCCTTTTTGTAACTTGTCTGACACTGAATTTAGAGCCACTATTGGAACTTGGTACTATATGTGTCTAACACGGATACTGATCTTTACAATATTTTGCCAAATCCTGATAAATTTGATGAAAAGGAATCTGATTTTATGTTGATACTCCCAATTAACTCTAATTATTACTCTCAAAACTGAACAAGACTTCAAGCACAATAGATCAAAAGAAAAGTCTCACTTTATTTCACTGTAATGTACGAAGTTTACCAAAGAATTTGACCTTGTTAAATGATTGTTTTATACTCATTAGATGGTAAACCTGATGTCTTAGCTATATTAGAAACAAAACTAAATAGTTAAACTGTAACTAATGTTGATATTCCACAATATAATTTTTTTCACACTGATTCTGAAACTGCATCCGAAGGTGCTGGCCTCTATATATCTAAAGACCTTCAAACTATTCACAGGCCAGATTTAAAATTTTCAATGCTACTAGCAGAAACTTGTTGGTCTGAAATTATAACAGACAATAGTAAAACAAATATAGTTATTGGATGTATTTATAGACATCCTACCGCTAATATATCAGAATTTATAGTGCAACTAGAAAATATAATTAAGCAATTAAATAAAAAGAAACATCAGGTTTACATAATGGGTGATATTAATATTGATTTTCTAAAGTATAATGACCATCCTAAAAACTGAAGAGTACTTAGATATGCTTTATTCTAATATCTTTCTACCTCTAATAACTAAACCAACCAGGCTTACTGACCACTCCTCTACTTTAATTGACCATATTTATACTATTAATACACCGATACATGACATCATATCTGGCATTGCTATGGTAGACCTATAAGATCATCTACCTGTGTTCTGCTTCTGCAACACTTTAACTTTAAAGGAAAAAATATATATTTTAGGGATTATAGTAAGTTTAATAAAGAACAATATTTGAAAGACATTTATTTAATTAACTGGACAGATATATACAATGAATCTCAAGACATTCATGCATAAATGAAATTTAAAAAGTTGTAAATAAGCATGCCCCCATAAAGCATCATTAAAGAAAATGAAGCAGCTTACTAAACCATGGATAACCAAAGGCTTACTAACATCCATCAAATCTAAACAAAGGATGTGTCACTCACACTTCTTAAATAATGATCCTGTAAAGGTTAAAAGCTATAAACAGTACTAAAATCTACTCAACCGTATTAAAACAAAAGCAAAAAATTAATACTACAATCAGCATTTCAAGCTATATAAAGATAATCTTAAAGAAACATGGAAACTTATAGGAACACTTATTAAACGAAAATCGAGAGGTTTTCAATCATGTCCATCCAGAATTATATGAAATAATAAGACCTATACTAAACAAAGTGATATAGCAGAACAATCCAACCAGCATTTTATTAATGTGGGTCCCAATTTAGCAAGCTTAATTGAAATAACTGACAATCATGATCCCACCATGTATATAAAAAATACTCCTGCACACAGCTTCTATTTATCTCCAGTTACTGAAGATTATGTATCACAGCTTTTCTCAGAATTAAATGAAAAAAAGACATCATTACATCATTAGATATTCCAAACAAACTAATAAAAATTGCTTGCAAATCACTATCAGTACCATTTACTTTCATCAGGTATAGTTCCAGATATACTTAAAATCTCTAGAGTAACTCCTGTTTATAAAAATGGCACTTCGACTGACCTTAACAATTATAGACCAATAGCAATACTACACCTTTCAGTAAGATATTAGAAAAGATTGTGTATAATCAATTAAATTCATTCCTAAAAATATATAATATACTCTTTAAATACCAATTTGGTTTTAGGAAAGGTCACTCTACTGAGCAAGCTATCTTAGAAATAACTGATAATCTTAAAACATCAATTAATGGACAAAAATCTTATTACTTGTGGACTTTCCCTCGACTTCTCTAAAGCTTTTGATACTGTTAACCACAACATATTATTAAGAAAATTACATAAATACGGGATACACGGAAAACGACTTGACTGGTTTAGGAGCTATCTTCTGAATAGGACTCATTCCACAATATATAAAAATTGGAAATGCCGAATCAACCTCCCTAAATATTGTCTGTGGAATTCCTCAAGGATCAATGCTAGGCCCCTTATTATTCCTCCTATACATAAATGATATCCCTAACTCAACATCAAAACTATATTTTCGTATATTTGCGGATGATGCTAATATATTTACACTTGTAAAGATCCAAAAGAACTTGAAACAGTAATGAATTCTGAATTGAATCAAGTTTTCAATTATTGTAGAATCAACAAACTCTCTGTTAATATGAAAAAGACCAATTATATGTTAATTACTTCACTCCAAAAGAAAAATATCCAAATTAATATTCCAAATATTGATCGGAAAACAAATATTAAATATTTGGGCATATATTTAGATGAGCATCTTAATTGGAAAAGTCAAATTACCCATGTAAACAACAAAATAGCAAAACACAATACCTGAGTGCAAATGCTAAATCAGCTCTATTATGCACTTATTTATCATTATCTTAACTATGGATCTATGAGCTGGGGAAATACATACCCTACAAATCTAACAAAAATATATACTAAACAAAATAAATGTATCCGAAGTATCTTTTTGCCAATAACAGAGAATCCTCTAGTCCCTATTACAAACTTCTTAATATCCTAAAGTTTGAAAATGTTGTAAAGTTGAAAATTTGTCAAACTATATAATGACCCATCTAAGATCCCCTCCGTATTTCATGATTTTCTAATGCCTGCAACAAATGTACACAGCCATAATACTAGATATATGCAGCTAACAATAACTGTTATCGCCCCAAAATTAGAACTAATATAGGAAAATTTACATCTAAATACTCTGCCTCTAAAATATGGGAAACAATACCTACAAATCTTTCTTTTATATTTCCTTCTCCCTTATCTGCATTCATTCCTCCTTATATTCTATTCTAATTTCACTCAAGTTTAATGTTATTGCTCTGTTGAAACTTTCATTTAACTATATTATAATATGAAACTCAGTTAGCTACCTATTTACATATAAGCAGTGCCCAACTCGAAAGCTTTTAGCTACTTTGTACACTGCACACTGATAACAAATTCCTTATTTATTTTATTTATTATTATCTATTCTCTCAATATGTATGTATATATATATACATATATAATATCTGAATTTCTCTACTGTAATGTCTCCCTAAATAGTGTAAAAATAAACTTGAACTTGAACATTATTATAAATGAGTCTGATTTTCTACAAGATTTTATATATCGAATCTCTTGGCTGACTTACAGCACATACTGTTCGACAATATTCTTTTGCTATATATAACTACTTCTAAAATAATAAACAAACTCAGTGAATATAGACCCAATTCGCAACCTCAGTGTTGTCCCAGAACGGGTCACGTAACTAAACCCTTGAGTACTGTCTCAAAATCTCAAGCAAAGCACTAAATATAGGCCTTTTTCAAAATCACGGCTCGGGAGGACAAACATTTCAATATGGTTGCGATCTCGGCAATCAAGTGCTGCAGGATCAATCATCATGCATTTTCATTACAACTGCTAATTATTCGTACTTGCGACTGAAACTGTTTCCACCATATTGAAAACTTTGTCCTTCCAATACGAGCCTTAATTCACTATATTTGGCCTGCATGTATATATATATATATATACAGTCAATGCCAAAAAGGTTGTCCAGCAGAACATAATATAATACTATAATATCCATTGTTTTGGGCTATTGTCTAGACCAAGACAATAGGCCAAAACAATGGATATTAAAGTATTATATTATGTTCTGCTGGACAACCTTTTTGGCATCGACTGTATATATATATATATATATATATATATACAGTCGTTGCCGTTAATGTTGTCCTAGATATATCCACATATTGATGTATAGCCTTTGTTCAGTTCGCACCTTTTACATAAAGAACGGTAATCATCAGTGAACGCGCCCTTTGTATTTGGTCACAAAGAGCCACGGTGGTCTAATGGTTAACGCTCTTGCTTACCAGTTCGAAGCCCCGAGTTCAAGTCTCAGTATCGGCATCGTATTTTTTTTTTCTTGTCTTTTTGTTTTGTTTACATATGTTTCTTTTTGCAGTTTCTTTTTTTATATTGGATAAGAACGGACGATGTAGCTAAAATAATACTTTCAACCTGAAACGGTCTCAACTTTTCCCAGACTTTCAAAGTAGATAATTATACCAGCACTGACTGAGTACGCCCAAATTACGCTATTTTCGTTTAGAACGGTGTAGCGATTCTGTTGATGGTTGTGGGTTTGAAAAAGCGTAATTTGTTTTTCTTACACTGTGCAGGGCTTACATGTATATACCATAAACAGTTTTGAAAATGCTAGATACCCACTGATTCAAAGTATTATATCTTTGTTTAGAAGTAGGAAGCGATTTTAACAAGTGTTATTAATTTCATTCGTACTGATTTTCTGAACTTAGGCAGACTGAGCGAGCGACGTCATTTTTTCCCCTCGAGATTTCGAAAACATCGGCCGCGAGACACGAAGCGGACAGTTTTGAAAATATCCGGTAGTCCAGAAATTGTCCAGAATTCTCTTTGAAACCCATAGTAATGCTTGCATAAGTTGACGAAGCTTTTTTCTTTGTGAAGGAAAAGAACTCACATGGAATTAAAGCCGTGTACTCGGCGTAAGGTTTATGAGTGTTTGACAAACGATAACAAACTTTTGAAGCTACGCCATGGACGATGTCGATGATCAAAATACTACATTCCCTGCGGCAGTCGAAGCTTTTGCAAAAGAAATGTTCGAACATCCCTTAATAAAATATATGTGGATGATAGGTGTCCTCGGCATTTCAAAGGTTAAAAAGAACTCCGTTCTTATTGTCACGTTTGAAATAAAAGCTTTTAAGGAATTCAGTCAGAAAAAAAGGGGAAAAAGAAATGAAAAAATCTTCGCAGTAACAAAAATGCCAATACTGAGACTTGAACTCGGGGCTTTCGAACTGGTAAGCAAGAGCGTTAACCATTAGACCACCGTGGCTCTTTGTTACCAAATACAAAGGGCGCGTTCTCGGATGATTACCGTTCTTTGTGTAAAAGGTGCGAACTGAACAAAGGCTATAAATCCATATGTGCATATGTCCAGGACAACATTAACGGCAACGACTGTATATATATATATATATATATATATATATATAATATCTGAATTTCTCTACTGTAATGTCTCCCTAAATAGTGTAAAAATAAACTTGAACTTGAACATTATTATAAATAATAATGAGTCTGATTTTCTACAAGATCTTATATATCGAATTTCTTGGCTGACTTACAGCACATACTGTTCGACAATATTCTTTTACTATATATAACTACTTCTAAAATAATAAACAAACTCAGTAATATAGACCCAATTCGCAACCTCAGTGTTGTCCCAGAACGGGTCACGTACATGTAACTAAACCCTGTTTCCATCATATTGAAAACTTTGTCCTTTCAATACGAGCCTTCACTATATTTGGCCTGCAGTATTTTTAAAGACTCTGACCATACGTTGCATGTCCAGACTTCTTCCAGGTTTTAACCACTCCACTATCTGAACATGAAAAAGAATCGCAAATTTACAGTTACGTATAGATTTAAAAACAGTTTTATCCTTTACAATTCCGCAAGATTCTAAGAACCTCTGTGTCACCAAAAGATACGTGATTTTGAAATATGGCGTCATTTAACTACAACTACCAGAATCCTTTTCAGGTTCTTTTTCTTATTCAGATTTTTAATCCCTTTAAGAATACCAAGTTAGAGGAACATAAGAATCCACGCAAGGAATTCTGGTAGTTATAGTATGTGACGTCATCGTGTGAATCCTCTGTAGTGATGGCGCATCCTCAGAAATTCACTCTTTTCACCTGGAGGCCATCTTGGATTCAAAGTGAGGCAATTCTTTGTTTTTGCCAGGTTAGCCTCGTTTTGACTATCCCTCACTACGAGGCTAACCTGGCAAAAACAAAGGATTGCCTCGCTTTGAATCCAGGATGGCCACCAGGTGAAAAGAGTGAATGGACATAAGAGATCTTTCTAGCTCATTTCTCTGCTGTTCAATCAATAGCCCACTTTTGATATAATGGCTCACTTGTTACGGGATATTTTCTTTTTTTCGGAAAATAGAATAACTTTAATTTACCCCGAGCCTCACTTTGAAACATTTGTGCGTGACAAGCATTTGTGCGTGACAAACATTTGTACGTGACAAACATTTGTGCGTGACAAACATTTGTGCGTGACAAGCCGGAATTACATGTCGAAAGTAGGCTATCGAATCTGCATTCACCAGTCACCGAGGTTTTTTTTTTTATTAAACAGAAGATGATCTAGATTTTTCCGTTGGCTGGCGAATATTTGCTGTCGGGATCCTCTGGCTACAGATCATCCAAATTGGCGTAGAGAGTTCCATCATATTCGTTCATGTAGATGTACTCCTGTAGAGTAGAAAAGAAGTCCCGCTGTTTAGTACAAGGGAATTGTTAATTGTTACTGAAAATAACGAGAATAAGGTATTTATTACAGTGTGACTACAGAAAGCGGGGCCACTAAGACAACGAGAACCAATCAAATTGCAGAACAAAACAAAGCATTTCAACTAACGGTTACTTGAGCCAATCAGTGTCGAGTACAAGACAATAGCATTTCGATGTGTTTAGCCAGTCTCGTTGTCTAAGTGGCTCCGGTTACGGTAGTCGCACTTTCAGGGAGCTGTGTCACAGCGCGGTAAGCCGGACCCTTACATTCACAGTGTGGGGCAGACACGTCATTGTCAGCGATTTTCATATGAACCGTGACGAACCGCGCGCACATGTGGGACGGTAAAATCAAAGCAGATATGCAGATATGACTAACAAACTGTGTGAAGATCGAGATTGCAAGCAAACTATTGCATATTAATTCAATCAAGCATTGAGGGAGGAGACAGTAACTGTTTGTAGCCAATAGCTGATATTACAGTGGCGTCTACGAATAGCAGTTCAGCGGTATTGACCCGAACGCCTCACTTCGATGTAATGAAGCGCCATTGAAACCATCATTCTTACACGACACCAACACCCTCTTAATTAAACAAGCACGACTAATTTAGATGCACAGTTTGTATAGCGCTTAATGACATTGAAGTGAGGCATTCGGGTCAATACCGCTGACACTGCTATTCGTAGACGCCACTGTAATATCAGCTATTAACAGCCAAATCGAACATTGATTCCATTTATACATGCTCAACAGCATAATGTCCATTTATCTATTCAAAACTAAGGTTTGAGGGAAACCTACACAATTTGAATGGCTCGAGGGGGCAAGCATTAGAAAGAAATAACTAGTTCTGTTTTCAGTCTTCATTAACTTGAGTCTCTAAACCATGTTCGTAGCGGTAACACAATATGACAGTGGGAGTAGGCGCGTAAAGATCTCTGGGAACGAGATTAACACAATAGTTAAGGAAAATCTGGTAAGAAGTTGGAATTAACGAACCTTGTGGAATAGTTGTAACCGCTGTAACGTCGAACTAATGGCTTCAAATGTTGGGCGTCGTTCAGGTTCGGTTCTCCAACACTCCATCATTAATGCATAACTATTGAATAAGAAAAAAAATATGCACTGTAACTTGGTTACACGATCTTAACAACACGCAATAAACTTTGAATCTTTTTAAATCTTTCTGGGTGCTCCTTGCAGTTCTATACATCCCAAAGAATCCCAGTTCTGAATTGAAGAACATTAAAACCAACAGGAGTCCAATGAGTATTAAAATAATGAAATACCGGTATTCAATAAAATAACGGCTTGGAGAAAACGTCAGGTTTTGCTGAATTGAATTTTTTTTGAGTGTACGCTTTACTCTATGCTACATGGGTTTCCACCTGTGTCAGTACTGTTATATCAACCAACATTTCTGCTACGCTTTTTTGATTTTATTCCGTTAGGAGTGATTGCAACCAAAGAATATCGGGAAACCGTTCTAAAAATAACCTAACTTGTGTAAACGCTGTTACATAGGCCTATATAGTATGCGGGGTGGACGCTCCTGGTTATGGGCTCTGGTAAATTCTAAGAAAGCGTGAAGGCGTGGTCAGAAACGGGAATCCTGTTTTTAGATGGCAGAACCTTCTCCTGGTCATGTACCGATCGTTAGTATATATATATACCACACAAGTGAATAGTGCTTTTCGCGCGCTCTGATTGGCTACTCCGGAGGTGAACATCCTTTGCTATTCACCTCCGAGCTGAGCAGCGATCACCGCACGCGAGTTTTTGTCCATTTGACAGAAAATAAAATAACTATTTGGTGCTGGCTATTCACTTGTGTAGTATATACTCAAACAATTATTCACCTCAGTGTCGGTGAAAAGTGGTGGTAAATACCCACCACTATTCACCTCCACTTCGGTGAATAATTGTTCTATACGGCGCCTGGCTAGCCAATCAGATGGCGAGTTTTCTAATAGACGGCGGTTAGGTTATGGTCAGAGATAATAGACACACATAAATTAGTCCTTACATCTCATCGTCCACGTGCTTGGGTTTAGGCATTCTGTATCCATTCTGCAATATGTCGGCGATGTGATGACCGCTTTGACTCGGATATGGACACCCCCCTGAAATGAAGTGATAGTAGTTTTTGTATGGCACGGAAAGAGTTTTGGTGGAACCATAATTTCTCAGAATCCGTAAACTTCGGATTTGATGAATCCTGAAAACGCGCGAAAATAATTATAGTAATAGTTCAACCGTATGTAGTTTTTTCACGTTAAAAATTAGCCTGCGAATTGATTTCTGGTTATATATTCACTGACGAGATATGTCAGTAATATGTAAAGCGCCATGAAACTGTTGGTGATATGGCGCTATATAAATATGGCCATTATTATAGGCTCATGGAAATAGGTGGAGGGAGGAGTGGGAAGAAGAGCCTGCACGAACACTATACAAATGTGAATTACGCCCCTACATTGATCTATCATTAGGCTCGGTTCAGACGCCTGCATGGACGCTATACAAATGTGAATTACGCCCCTACACTGATCTATCATTAGGCTCGGTTCAGACGCCTGCATGGACGCTATACAAATGTGAATTATGCCCCTACATTGATCTATCATTATGCTCGGTTCAGACGCCTGCATGGATGGACGCTATACAAATGTGAATTACGCCCCTACATTGATCTATCATTAGGCTCGGTTCAGACGCCTGCATGGACGCTATACAAATGTGAATTACACCTCTACATTGATCTATCATTAGGCTCGGTTCAGACGCCTGCATGGACGCTATACCAATGTGAATTGCGCCCATACATTGATCTATCACTAGGCTCGGTTCAGACGCCTGCATGGACGCTATACCAATGTGAATTGCGCCCCTACATTGATCTATCAATAGGCTCGGTTCAGACGCCTGCGTGGACGCTATACAAATGTGAATTACACCCCTACATTGATCTATCATTAGACTCGGTTCAGACGCCTGCATGGACGTTATACAAATGTGAATTACGCCCATACATTGATCTATCATTAGACTCGGTACAAACGCCTGCATGGATGCTATACAAATGTGAATTACACCCCTACATTGATCTATCATTAGGCTCGGTTCAGACGCCGCTCCATATCCACTCGTGCTGAACGCAATAGACAAATCCATTAGGTCGTCATTGACATTACGACATCTACTTAAATTAGCAATAGCACCGATACTGCTGAAAACAGTACCTCAAAATTAGTCAAAATCCCAAATTCGAAATATATACACGGTCCCGCAAAGTAAGACAATTTTACAGAAATTTGTATGCGGGGATGCAAATCGTTGCACCTCCGTCATACAAACGTCTGTAAAAATAGCGAACTTTACTCGACTATGGCTTGGCTTCTAGGTCAGGTATAACTCTCAAATTTGGGATTTTGACTAATTTTGAGGTGCTCTTTTTAGCAGTACCGCTGCTATCGCTAATTTAAGTAGATATTGTAATGGAAATGGCGACCTTGGATTGGTCTATTGGAACAAAGGATAATTATAATTACGCTTTCCATTTACACGAACTGAGTGGTCTGACCGGCCAGTTCTTAAATGGAACGTGTCAGTTCTGAGAACTGGTCCAGTCAGTTCCTAGAACTGACGCGTTCCATTTAAGAACTGGCCGGTCAGATCAGTCAGTTCGTGTAAATGGAAAGCGCCCTAAGTCGGTTCGGCACTCCATGAGTTCAGCGGCATCTGAAATGGGACTAAAGCTTGGACCACACTTATCCGATTATTGTGTAAATCTGACGGTCGGACAGTCGTAACGAGGTCGGATGATCGTAAGGTGGTTGGATCAGACAGTAGGTGTGGCTACTCGGTCGGTTGGCTTGCGATCATCCGAGCAGCCTAAGAGCGATGTACGACCCGCTCGGGCTTGATCGAAAATTCCCTATCGTAGCTTCGACTAGTCAGACGCTCGGAAGCCATTCCTGCTTGGATCGGTCTGGTGTGGCCGCCGCTTCTCCGCTCGGAGACACAGGTCGGTGCAGCGGACCAATCAGTGAGCAGCTGTGTCACGTAATCACACTGCCGATCCATACTTGCGGAAATACACTCAAGAAGGGAGGTTTTGCATTAACAGGAGTAGCCACATGATTGGATGGATCGGACGGTTGGATCGGACGGTTGGATCGGATAGCTGTAGCCACATAATCGGACGGTCGGTCCACCCTTCGAGTACTCGGCTGGTCGGGCTCGATTGAGCCAACAAATCAACCGTCCGACCCATCCGAGTAAAGATCGGTAGGTGTGGCCCCAGCTTAAGATATCAAATCTAATTTACATGTGGATGGATTTCATTGTAGAATGGACCAATAGGAGTTTGCGTCGAAAATTTAGACGCAGATATTCAAATTCGTATTGCATCCGTGCAAGCTCTCCTTCCCCTTCTTCTCTCTCTCTCTCTCGAGCCTTTTCGAAGGTAGTTAAAAGTAAGAAGGAATATAGCAAATCCCCAGCACTTTTTTTCCCCTTGGAATGGTTCACGATCATCGGTTCACTCTTGCGGTTCAGTGGTTCTTTACCATTGGGAAATACATTCGCTGTAAGAATATTCTTGGGCCATTAAATGTTAGTCACCAGGTGAACACACAGACATCCAATGAATAACATGGGTTAAGGCTGGGGCGAGGCAGCCAATAAAGCGTTCGTATCAAAGCTTCTCAAATCACGAG